>OZ010716.1:25571908-25791908 GCA_963932345.1 Ophion ventricosus
GTTGAATAAGCGAAGTCAATTAATTTTTTTCCTCGTGGAGGAACGTTTCAAAAACGATGAAGTTTTTGAAAAGTACTATGTTCGGACATTTTTTGGACGTGACTAAGGACGATGAGGGGGACACAAGAAGTATCTCTAGGTAGACATGCGACAGTCCTGCTTGAGGCCATTCGTCATCACATGGACGAAATATCATGAGCTTTATAATACAGTGAAACCTCGCTTATACGTTTTGCACTTATACGTTTTTATCATTTACACGTCAAATTTCTCCGGTCCCGGTAAATTCCACCTATAAAGAATGTAATAAAGTTTCATTTCTACGTTTTCCACTTATACGTTATTAATTTTCTCAGTTGTACTTAATTCTTTCGTTCTATGTATCAAAATTTAAAATGTCAAGTCTTAAAATTACCTGACATTTTTTATTCCCCGTCTTTTTTTTTGTGGCGAACATAGACGACTAATCTTTGACAATGGGCATGAGAAAGTATTGAGGTTTAGCCATGGAGAATTACACGATCGAGCAACGCATAGAAATTATGAAAATACAATGTGAAATAATGCAGTTATTGCAGAGGAAGTTTCATGGTCGTATTATCTCGCGCCGTGGCGATATGAATTGGCCACCGAGATCGTGCGATTTGACGACATTGGAAATCTTTCTTTGGGGTTTTCCAAAAGGAAAAGTGTATGTCAATGATCTACAGACCATTCCGGAGCTCGAAGAAGCAATTGGACGCACCATTAATGGAATTAGTTCGCAATTATGGCAAAATGTTATTGAAAATTTGGTCAAAAGAGTGAACGATAGCAAACAGGGTCGAGGCGGCCAGTTATCGGATATTGTGTTCCACACATAATCTCCATGTTTGTACCTTATATTAAAATAAAACTATTCGTACTTTTCAAATAAACAATACGCTGCATTAATAAATTTAAATGTCAGGTCATTTTGCGGCACTCTTTGCTTAATTGTAATTACCTATCACTTATTTATACGAAAATGTCTGTTATTTTCCAGTCTAAAACGTGCAAAGCTCTAATGTTACAAACTGGCATCAAATAAAAATTCTGAACGAAAATAAAAAAAAGATTGAGTTGGCTCATTACTTCGTTACTGCCAATCAAATTTTCCATTGAAAAACCAAATATTTTAATAGAGGTACTGCTGTTAAAAAACATCGCGAATTATGCACCGATCGCCATTTTCAAATGCCAAAGAGTTTCCGATTCATACTGTATTTCACTTCTACGTTATTCTCATTTATACATCATACTTGCTGTACCCCTTGAAAAACGTATAACTAAAGTTTCACTGTATCGTGTTTACAGAAAGAATGGCGCTTGCTCAATTTATCACAATTCTTTTTATGTTATTATTTTTTTCAACCTCCAACTTTTGCTGCCTTCAACTTCTCCGGGTATCCTGTTTCTCTATCTCTCTCTCTCTCTCCCTCTCTCTCTCTCTGTCTCTCTCTTCAGCGTTACCCTTATCAACCCTCAACTGAGGAGCACACCCCCATTTCTCTAACTCGCTTCCCGTCAAGGCTCCACAGTCACCGGGCATCGAATTAACCGAGTGAATTCTCGAGTCGACAAACAAAAAGTCTTGCGATATGCAAACTGTAGTCCGTTTTGCCGATGACGACTGTGAAAAACTTCGGGAGCTATCTTATTTCCTTCATTACTCTTGGAGTCGTGAAGTATCCTCGAACTTTGAAAGCGCCTCGTCAGCTCTCCAGTCTGCAAGGGAAAAGACTAGAGGCAGACAAATTGAGGGAAAAAGAACTTCCAAACATTTTCCTGGTCTACTTGCTCATTATGTTCATATTACAAGCTCTTGGATTCTCATTGCGTTCATTCGCAATAATAGTCACGTACGTTTGGAATTGTTGCGAAAAAAAATCGATCGTTTCACTCATACATTGAGTTTTTAACTTCCTGGTTGGATGGCAATCATGGCGGGAAAAAAAGAGTATCACTGAGAATGACATTTCCGTCGAAGATTGGAGATAATTTCTGATTGTCCAAAAAAAAACTCGCCACACAGGTGCGTTCAAAGTTACGAAGACACGTGGGCTCACTTATGATTCTATTTGTTTTATTTCTTCCGTCGTTTCCCGAAGTATCCTGTGCAGGGAAGTCAAGTAAGTCGTCAAGGGTTCATGACTGATGGGCAATGGTGAAAAAGCAACGTGCGAGCAATGCTTTTGACACCTCGCGGCTTCATGAGCGATTACACGTATGCTATTTTTGGGGAAAGAGAAACAGCATCCGGAAGCTACTGATCAAATTAAGGTAGATGACAGGTGAAGATGTGGATTATTACATGACGATTTTAGTCGCCGAATCGTCTAGGCAACAACAATTTGGCTACCCTTCGCGATGATGGATGGAGCCTGGATGGAGGGATCTCAAGCAGAAGGACTTCACTCTTGTTTGATCGTTTTTGTCTGTTTACCGGTGCCCGCTTCCTGGTCCATTAAATTGGAAAGTCCACTTATCCTTTATGTTCATGAAATCCGGGAATTTCCGGTCATCATTTCGCAAACTTTGTATTCGTTTTGTTCGTACACTGTATTTTGGCCCTCGCAAAATTCAATCCCAAACACCTTCCTGCCGGAAACTCTATCCTAGCTCGGTAAGCGGAAAAAACATATACGGAAGCGCGTATCGATAAACAAAATGGAGTGAAATTGAATTCTCGAAGAATCCAATAATGCCATAATTCCTGTTTGGCCACAATGGTTTTCGGGAAATAGAATGAGAGTCAGGATGAAAAAAGAAGGATAACCTCTACAATCAATACGGATTCCCAGAGGGATTCTCAGGGGATCTATAAATCGCCATTTATGGCCGCTTGAATTGAAAGGATCGAATCTTTTGATATAATAAGACCCTGGCTGCAAACATGTGTGTGCACCTCGATGGATGACTTAACGGAGAATGAAGTCTCGTAATTTCAGTAATAGCCCGGCTCACAATGAGTATTTTTCACCGAAACTGAATGATCCAATAAAAAATGATAAAGAAACTCAACAAATCGAATTAGAAGACGAAAAGTACGAATAAAAATAATTACAAAATCACGATGAAAGTGAAACTTTTTTGCAATACCCCTAAACGCTTTTATCCCGAAATTGCCGAAAGTAAATCAATTTGTTGTCGCCTTTTTGGTTTAAGGGGTTACGTGGGTTTGAAAATTTCAAAAAATCCTTTTTTTAATTTTATTATCTAATAGTACAATATGTCTAGAATATTGTCTCAAAGTTTTAAGTCAATCGGAGTAAAATTCTAGGAGAGGGAGCCTTTGGGAATTCCCCCCGTTGGGGAAGACTGACCGGGAGCGACGCAGATATATGCATTTTTCTCAAAACACTATTTTTAAAGTCGGTGGACGGGATTTCTCAAAAACTAATGCACCAATCTTATCGAAATGTTGCACACTTCTTCAGAATAGCATTGACAAGTGAGTGAATGAAGGTATTTTTTTTCGATTACAATTAATTTTACAAGGCTACCATATACGTAGTGTAAATTGTACCAAAAATGAACTATTTTGCATACAACTCTGCCAAAAATTCAAATGTCAATTTTTTTTTAATCCTTCGTTCAATCACGAGCTATACTTATCTACTAACAGAAAAAAATTGGTTTTTTTTATTTAAGATAAAACTATCATGAGTTATCCTGACCACCACGAGGACATTTTTTTGAGAGGTTTCCGGAAACCTGGTCCCACCGGCTGAATTTCCCAAATTTTTGGATGACATTTTTTTTAAATATTGTTGAAATGTTGCTCTTTTATGTACCTAACATTTTGAATAAAATAATTTCTATATTATACTTAAAAAAAAATAGAGAAAATATGCTTTTTTTGGCTTCGAAACCCACGTAATCCCATAATTGTTTAATTATTAATAGTTGATCAGAAGAGAAGTAAAAGCAGGTACAAATATTTTTTTTATATTTTAAAATCTCAATAATCAAATAATAATACAAAAGCGGGTTAGTTAAAAAAGTATTAAGCAAAAAAAATTTATCATTGTTGATTGAGGAAAGAAACAGGGCTAAAAATACTCCACGAATTTTAAATAAATTCAGACGAGTGCTTTAATGTAAAAACTAACAAGAATGTAAATTATGTAAAATTTCAACGGGCCAAAGATCGAAAATTTAAATAATTTAAACTGACAAAACGAAACAATTTTTTTTAGTAATTGTGTTTATACTATACTATAATTGCATTTTATTTAATTTATAGTACGTGTAAAACTGTGCAATCTTTCATTGCCAATATCTCGAATATTCGAAAATCGAGTACTTAGAGATTTTTCACACCCCTAATCTTTTGGATTATAATTTTATAGGTACTAAGGTACATTTTTAACAAAAAAAAATCGATTTTTGGAAAATTCTAGAGTGGCCTAAGGCCTTAAGGGGTGCAACTGGTAATGAAGTTTCTATGGGCCAAATTCCACACGGGTGAAAGCTAGTTCAAAATAAACGAATGAAAAACACGTGAAAAAGGAAAAAAACTTCATTGAAACGAAACGCCCCAATGTCACTGCCATTCGTTTCAATTTCTCCTGACAGCCGGAAGTGCGAAAGTCCAATAGCGCGAAAGAAGATCGAAGCTAGGTAAGCTAGGACACGTAGGGATGTAAGCTTCGATCCCCGCGATATAAATGAACGGAAAATGCAAATTTGAAATACAAAGAAGAAAGTGTGTACGCGAATTTGTCCTCGGTGGCGAGGGAACGAGCAACGTTTCTCGCACACGTGAAGACGAAAAGAAATATAGAGAAGAAGAAGAAGAAGAAGAAGAAGAAGAAGAAGAAGAAGAAGAAGATGAAGAAGCGGGAGTCTCGCGTGTGTTTCGAAACGCAGAAAGCAACGCGCAGGCGGCGATCATTGCCAGGGTCATTCCCAACACCCTGACTATCGTCCCCGCGCGCACACGACGACTCACCGCGAGCGAGTGCTATGTTCCTCTATATCGTTGGCATTCTCAGTGCTCTTCGCGCGCGTGAACAGCGCCGCGATATTATCTCACGGAGATCCTCTCCTCATTTTGTACGCGTATTCGTCGAAGATCAGCCGCGGCAAGTGCTGTCAAATTTCAAACTTCGATATTAGTTTTGAATTTTTTTTTTTTTCCTTTTTTTTTTGTCTCCACTTATCGACGTGGCTTTTGGATTTTTGATGGCATTATGTGGTGTTTGATCATCGAGCGATGTTGAACACGAAGATTCTTACAAATCGCGCGATTCAACGGATCTCGTGTACCATTTTATTGTTTTTTTTTTTTTTTTTTTTTAATATGAACGTGGATGGGTGTACGTTTGGAAGAACAGGAAACCTCGCTGCAGTGTGAAGATTCTCGAAGTTGTGCATTGCAAATGTGATTCTTCGATTGCGAGATGTTTGTTCGCGGACTTTTTGTCATTTTAATTTCTTACGTGAATCGATAAAAAGAAAGGAGGGGGGGGGGGGGGATGAGAAATTAAATTGTGCTCGTGCGAGGAATGTTTATAAACGACGAAAATCGAGATATTCCCATCGGGGGTGAGTGCTACTTGTTTTTTTTTTTCTTCTCTTATACTTTCGTGCAATGTTTGACGTTCGGGAATGCAGCCCGAGGAGCTTAAAGTTTTCCTATGAATGCATTATTTCGTGCTCGCTTTTCTCGCCCTGGAGCCCTTCGTTAAATTTCGTGTTTTACACTCGATGATTTAATCTTATGCGTCGCTCGAAGCCAAAGTTCGATCGAATTCTCGAGGCTTTGAATGCACGGTGCTCGCCCTCCGCCTCCCTGCTGCTCCGAGCGCGTACCGTAGAGAAGAAAAATTGCCTGGAGAAGGGGGGTGGGGCATTACATAAAGTTTGTTAACAAAAATAAACGGGTCGTGTTCGGTCGCCCGCGATTCTCGCGATGTTTCCGCGCTCTGCATTATCGTTGAATTTCATCTTACCTCGTTGCCGCTCGGCTCAGACAATGAGAAATTCGAGAGAACGTTATATTCGTACCTAATATTAATCCCGACACGGACAAAGATTTATTAGATTTTTGGCCGTTCGTTGCAACGTGTTATACATTGTGAGGAATGGGCGTGAAGAAATTGTTTGTTTCCTTCATCGTACTATGGTCTTTCGCTTGATTATCGAATCAACGTTGATAAATGGAAAAATACATTCGTTTTTTTTTTCTTTCGGACAAATAAATAGTTGAAAAAAAAAAGTTTTATTTCAATTCTTTATTTGTTCAATTTTATATTGCTAAATTGAAGATGAATTTGTTGACCCTTTTTTATTTGGACCATCAAGTAACGAGAAATAAATTAATTAAGATAGTGTCAAAAAAGAGCATTCGGATAATATGAGCTCAATGTATATATTTTTAATCGGAAAGAATAAGTGACACTTGTGTTACTAAAAATATTATAGTGTTGCAAAAATGTAGCCAACTCTGGAGGCTTAAAAGTGCATTCATTATTATGATTATTATTATTAAAAGCTTTGGAATCATCATTATCATGTAAACTATTATTATGATATTAGTATTATTAATAATATCAAAAGATTTTAAAACATTTTTATTATTAGAGGTACTATTATTTTAATAATAATAATTATTAAAAGTTTTTAAAACATCGTTATTATTGAAACTATTATTATAAAATTATTAATCAATATAATAATAATAGTCTACTAACTATCATTGTTTTAGTAATCAATAATATTATGATAAAAGTTTTGATAATAATAATAGTTTGCTGATAATTATTATCATAATAATTAGTAATATTATAATAATAGTTTCGACAATAATAATTTATTATCTTGATTTCATTTATTAATGTATTCAATAAATTAAATAAAGATATAAATAAATTAAATAAATTTATTAAATTTAATTATGAATTAAATAATAATTATATTATTTAAATAAATAAATAAATAATAAATTCAATTTATCATTTTGTTTAATAAAGTAAATTAATTTAAATAAATTAAATAAATAATTTATTTAATAATTTATAATAATAATAATAGTAATTAAGAATATTATGATAGAAGTGTTGATAATAATAATAGTTTACTGATAATTATTATCATAATAATTAGTAAAATTATAATAATACTTTCGATAATAATAATTGTTTTCAAAGCTTTTGTCAATAATTATTATCATTCGAATAATTAATAGTATTATAATAACAGCTCTAATAATAATAATCTTCTTAAATCTTTTGATATTATTATCAAACCATTAACCCACTTAAACGACTTGAGCAATTATTAAATCTTTTAATATTATAATAATGGTTCAAGTAATAATAATGGTTTGAAAGCTCTTAATCGTGATAATAACGAGTGTACTTGGACACGTATATTACAATTGTATATGGATACGAGCATGGAACAATATTTTTAAAAGCATTCGGCTGTAACACTCGTGTAATAACTTCGACGAAACAATAGTTATTAAACGCGCCGAGTGATTAATGCACCGAGCATGTGTATTTCAAAATAACGAGGATCCTTCATCATTGGCAGAGAGTCAAAAGTTCTCGTAAGGATCTCCTTCGGCCTGCATACTCTAGGCAAAGTCAATTTAAATTCCTCCCCGTCGCTCGTGCGGGTCACCCGGAGACTGGGAACCTCTTAACAGGATGGAGATTGTACGAGAAAAAAAGAACACGCGTAACATTCTCGAATAAATGTAATATAAAAACGAATCGATATGGGGCAAATGACAAATTTCATAACGAATGGGAAGAGATATCGATCGACAGTTGCTCCGGTCCCGTGACCATCATCGATAAATAACTCTATGCTCTGGGGGTCAATTTCTCTTTAGCCTCCCCGAGGCTCGAAACCTTTCGAGGACGAAAAAAAAAAGAGGAAAAATAAGAAGACGGAACTGGTAGAGCTGTGACTACTGATTTGATCATATCAAGTTGGGTGCACTAACGGGTATAGAAATAGAATACGTTACATTCGTTTTATCACTGTGCCCGAATCTGAGATGGACCAGCCGCCTCAGGACCGTGCCTACGGTGTCACTCTTTGCTGCTTCTTTTCTCTCGCCCGCTCCCCTTTTTTATTCCCTACCGAAACCAGCGAGAAAGGGACAGCAAAGAGCAGTTAGGTACGAAGATTGAAAGACACAAAAATCAGGGTGACCGAAGTTTTACGTCGTATCGTTGTCGTATGTGTGAGACGTTCTCGAAAATCTACCACAGCAATCTAGCCGACACTCATGGTTCCGAAAAATTCGTTAATTTTAATGGGCGCCATTCACGTTATTTCTCTTTGTCACAAAACCGAATAAAGAATTTATATCTGCGCAGGAAAAGAAAATGTGGCCAACCATATCAAATCAAACCAAACCAAACCGAACCAAACAAACCAATCCAAACCCAACCCAAACCCAAACCCACCAACATTGTAATGTACACACCAAAATTGAAACTTAAAACTCGTAACCACAAATGTCTCTACATGTAATGCAGTATTTTCCAACAAATCATGGGCATTTAGTATGTCGCAGCTCCCCCCAGCCTGCTACAACACAGCGGTAGTGGAGTGGGGGTAACGTTAGTTTCATGTGACATCTCGCAAAATCAACCCCCTATATACATCTTCAAAAGCATTTTCAATGCGAAAAAACCATACCGATCTACGAACGTTCGGCATTCGTGCACTCGTGCACTTAACTGTCCAACCGGCTCACGGTCGGCCGCGCACGGGATTGACTGGTCGGGATTGCGATGGATATCGGAAGCGAGTACATACAGTTGGGTACCGGTGTGAGTGCCGGTGAGACGCGTCAGTGGAAGTGAAAACAGAAAAGTCGCTGTCAAGACTGTAAAACAGTTTTCTCGATGCTCTCGCGCTTCGTGCTCTCTCTCTCTCTCTGTCTTTATTTCTCTTGCTATTTCCCGGCGGTGAATTATGGAACACGGTGGTGAGACATTTGTCCATGGGAATGGGGTAGATTCCGGGCGATCTACCTTTGCCGAACCTTCCCCACACTCGTCGCTTCGTTTAAACCGAATTCCGAAACGTTTTACTTATTTATTTATTTATTCATACGTGAGATAGGGAGATACAACGTTGGAATACAACGCTACCGAACAATCGACGCATCTCGATTCGATTCACGATCACGATTTTATTTCTCCTCGTTTTTTTAACACAAGATCGAGGGAATTGGTATCAATTCTATGAATTTGCGATGGTTCTACTGGGGAATTTGATTTTTGACCGCTCGGCCTGTAAATTCGTGTGTTCGGGACAACAAAAAAATCGGGCTATTTTTATTCAAGAGAAATCCATGCCAGTGCGTGGGTGCATTCGTGTTTGGACACCTACGTGCGGGAATGATTATTTTTATATGTAGATGTGTTCTTTTTGAGCTCGTCTTTCGACGAATGGATCCCGTTAAAGAGCAAAAAAAAGTCGAGAGAATTGCCAATGACCTCGCATTTAAATTAAACGAGCTCTTGATGATCGACGACTCAAGGGCTTTGGGGCATCAAGAGCTGATAAAAGATGAAAAAAAAAAAACGACGATTGAAACTCGAGAACAGTGTAATGAGTTTGCAGCAGCAATTGTTTTTTTGGTAGCAATAGTAGACCCACGCAAAAATGGTACGAGAGATAATTTTGTTGGATCCATACGGTGCGTGTGTCGAGAATAAACGATAAAAATTAGGCGACGTGAGCTCGGTGAGTTTTATCGACTGAGTAAATTATCGATTGCACGATCCAGCAACGTTGGGGAATTGTTAAGAATTATTTTTTCTTACGGAGGGATTTTTAATGGCTTCGAGACTGTTCGGTAATTGCTCGTCGTGTGATAACAATATTGAAAGATCCAATTAAAAATGGCACGAAGCCCGTGGATCTTGGCAGAAAAGAAAAAAATAGACGGTAAAGGGGGAAAAAAAGGAGAGAGAAGAAAAGACTGGGCGCGCATGAATCGCGAGTACAGTTAGCGCGTACTTTTGTGAAATATTGAAAGAGCAAAGGCAACAATGCCCACGAAGAATTGCATGAATTAAATCAAGATTCATGGACCAAATCCGCGAGGGTTAAGGTCAAACGATGGCACGCAAGGCAGCTAACCGCGTGTGGGCGATGCCTACTCTCGCCATATACGAAGCCCAATATTCGGTCGAGGAACAGGCAGGAACTCAATCATTACCTTCGTTTTAAAGAATGCTTCAATTATCCAATGAAATGTGTCTATAACATCAACGGAACAAAATCCGTCGCGTCGCGAGCGACCGCGCCACATACGTGAGTGCTCGTAACACCGTACACTCTAAAATACTCGATTTTAGGCGTAACTTTGTGATAATTTGATAAAAATCCAAGATGAAAATGCCTGCGTAGTTCAGAAGTCTGGATCTGAATGCAGGACCGTAGGAATTGCTGGGGCCATCTATTTGAGCAAATGCAAACGGCTTGACGATGAAAGTTGAAGAACGGTTTGTTTTTTTGACGTAGATATACATCGGAGCTCTGCGATGGCGTTTTTTGAGAAAGAGTTATTAATATCTAAACAATTTAGCAGAATTCCTTTTAGAAAATCTTGCTGACATTGACGGGTCTCTTCTTGCTTGGATTATAAAATTATAATGGCTCGCTGTATATTCAGTTTTCAATATTTTTTTCTGATGGGATTATCAGTATGTCGAGGTCGGGATTTTACAAACAATTTGTATGTAGTCTTGTCAAGTTTAGGTTTTTTTAAATTTAGAATGTTGATGAACAGTGCAGCTACAATTTAAACAAAGTGCGGCCGTTGCTGCATTGCCAATCGCTGTAGGTAGTTCTGGCTACTAGGGTCATGTCAAATGAAAAATAAACGAAATTTGATTCTAGTAAAATACACTGACAGAAAGATTCTTTTGATATTAACTAAATGCGCCTATTTGATTTTTTTTATTTCTATTGAATAGATTTTTCGTGAAATCATATTTTTCCTATTGCATGACATTATTAAAATTATTTATTTTAAATATATTTATTTATTCGAATCAAGATCTATTTAATGTCGTCTAATAACTAAATATTTTATTTATACCTAATAAATCTGTGATTTGGTTTTATCTGGTAGTATAAGACAAAAGAGACAGATGGAAAAATGGTACACGATTCAGTCTCTTAAAAATTTCATGGGTTTGTTTTCATTAGAAGACTGCTATAAAATTCTGCAGTTGAGGAAAATGGTTAGTCTTTCTATAAATAAATAGTCGCGCCTGTTAATAAAAGGCACGACGATACTTTTCTTTTTTTTTCTCCAAATAACAGCCTTCTGACTGAAATAAAAAAATAAAAATAATTTAACATTTTTTTCACCGCACTTTTATGTCATGAATCTATATTCCTTTCTCGTATTCGTGCGATATATCGTGTTTTATCTTTATTTATTTAATTAGAATATAATCTTTATTCATTTAATTTGAATATGTTTAATATTTAAAAAGAATAGCTTGAACAAATTTTTAAAAAATATTTGAAACAAATAGGGTCGTAGTAGACCGCGAGACAAGGAAAAAACCTATTTGATTTAAATAGATCCTATTTAAATTAAAAAATCATTTTTTGGCATTGTAATCAAACTTCCCCATGACCGTATACTTTTTTTTAGTTTTGAAAATTGTGGAAATTCCAAGCTGTAAAAATAAAAGTTTTATTTTCGACAAAAAAATACTTTAATCGTTTGTTATTAACAAATGGATGAACATATAAAAAATCATCCGGTCATACGATAGGAAATGTTATAAACTATGCTCTTTTTAGATTTTAGAATAGATTTTAGAATAGATCTTTTTAGAATAGATTTTGAGATACGACTTACACCGTTTCATAAAACATAGTTTCGAGAAAAATGGAAACAAAAAGCTCCATAACTCGGTCAATAAATACTTGGAATCCTTACCAAATATTTGTTGCAAATTAAAGTTTAGATCCTAGGCTATGAAAATGCGCAATAAAAAAATCGTATTTTCAAAAATTTCAAGCTCATGCACTCTTAATCATACTCTGACTAATTTTTTAGTTTCGTTTTGTTCCGGTGCTGTTATTACGAGCATGTATGAAACTATACAGAAAACGTGTTTTTTTTTTTTTAATATAAAAGAGATGTTTTTCATAACAACCTTTAATACGCTATGACGTAATATTCATTCCTGCCCTACATAAAAACCAAGTTTTCGACATGCACGAAACCGGGTAATAACAATCTGGCAACAAAAGCCCCAGCTGAATTCGCGATTCTTCATAGGAAACTTCATTAAACTGTCCAGATTCCAATTTTTCTTTTCTCGCCAAACCGATGTAGTCAAAATTACCGAAACTTCAGAGCTGAAGTTTTATTAGCGTGCCCTCGTCTAAAAAAATCACTATCCTCAGCCATCACCGAAATTTTCGGTCCTTCTTCTGATTGGGGTTCCTTTCGTGACCTAACGCCCAAAAGCTATTTGCCTCCATTGTACAATCCAAGGAAAAGTAGCAAAAAAGAAGATTTTGAAGTTTGCATCGTTGGAACGCAACGAAAATTCTTTTTTTTATTCAACAATTTTGTCACCCAAAATATTTGGATGCAAATCTATGTTGTAAAATTTAGAAGTAATGCTGAAAAAACGTTCGAGTGTTTCTCGTAGGCAGAATGTGAAAAAATTGAATGACGGCAAGTTAGGGATTCAAAAAATAGTACATTATGACACGAGGACGAAAAAACTTTTTCTAACGAGTGTGAGTTTGCAGCACGAGTCAATGGCGAGTGTTGCAATCACACGAGGTTAGAAGTTTTTTCGTCGAGTATCCATTATCATACCGAGTGGAATAAAGTAAATTCTTATACCCCAACGATGCAAACTTCGACATGATCGAAAAAGTGGGTGCCCGCGAACATTTGGTGGTCTGGGTACTCTTGCGTGGGTGGATCTGCAGAGCTTGCACGATCACACGAATTACTGGCGCATTCCGCCTAATCTTCATACCCATATACGTATAACTAACGCCATTAATTAATCGATAATTGCTGAAATCTCGCAAGCAATTACCTCGCTCTCGTTTACTTCGCCCACGTATGATCGATATTTCCATACGTGTATTTTCCCGCGTACACATGTGTGGGTGTGTCTATCAGGAGATTGGCTGCCGCATGCAAGATCGGCCAAGTACGAGGCCAAACTATTATGATGTAAATGAGACTTGCAACAGCCAAGAGCTTATCCACGAGCTTTTGTTTCTCCAACGAAAAAAAAAAAACAACGCGCTCTTCAAACGCGAGTTACGTATTTTTTCTTCTGATTCGGGATAAATCATCCGATGAATAAATTTAGCCCTCTCAGCGTTATCTCTGATGGTAATTGGCGCACGTAACTCCCGTTACAGCGATCCTCAAAGTAACTTAATTTCTGATATCAAATTCTGAAACCCAGAGAGACTGGCGAAAGTTAATAAAATCAAGAATTTCCATCTCCAAGCAATTGTTTCCTTCTTTCAGCTCGTCGCTTCGCGAACACTTACACTGCAAACATTTTTATTTATTTAAATAGTATCTATTTAAATCAAATAGATTTTTTCCTTGTCTCGGGTCCTACTACGACCCTATTTGTTTCATTTTTTTTATTTGTTCAAGCTATTCTTTTCAAATATTAAATACATTCAAATTACATAAATAAATATTAAATTTAAATTAAATAAGCAAAGATAAAACACGATATAACGCATGAATACGCGAAAGAAATATCGGTTCACGATAAAAAAAAATTGTTAAATTGTGACGCGACTATTAAATATATATAATAATTTTTATTTTCTCCAAATGCATTATAGTTTTATGAGCAAATAAAAAAAAATTTACAGCGAAAATATAAGTCGTATAGTAGGACCCTCTTTTGAAAATCCTTGCCGATGATGGATTTTTTTTCTCTGTCAGACATCGTCTGAAATTTTTTTTTTAAATAATAAGTCTTGTAGAATAAGATAATAGCTAAAGTTCCTATAGCATAAGGAAAAAATATTATAATTTTTTCGTAGAAATGACAGCTGTTTGAAAAAAAACTCAGATCTTCACCAAAATGTTGAGTTTTAAAAATTAATAAAAAATGAACGCGGTATCCAATGGAAAAAATCCTATGGTACATCCTAGATAATATTATAAAGAATGTGTGGTATAAAATTAATCAAAATCGATTGAGTGATCTCGAGATGTTCATCCACCAGTTTAAAAAGTCCTACTAGACGACTTATATCTACGCCAATTTTTAATTTTTTTTTTATTTCGTCGTAAAACTAGAATGAATTTGTGAAAAATAAGAATAATTTTATATCTTTAAGGCCTTAGGCCACTCTAGGATTTTCCAAAAGTCGATTTTTTTTTGTTAAAAATGTACTTTAGTACCTATAAAATTATATTCCAAAAGATTATGGATGTGAAAAATCTCTAAGTACTCGAATTTCGAATTCTAGCGCAACCCCTCTTGATCCATGTCGTGACTTCACTTGAAACTTTAAACGCGTTTATCTCAAAACTACATTTTTCAAGTCGGCCGGACTCCTAAATCAAACAAATTTCAACCGATTCACTTGAAATTTTAATTGTATGTTTAGAATTATATTTTCTGAGGCACTACGTAGGATTTATTTATTATATTGCATAGTTCCTTTTTTATAAACAATTTTCTGACGACTTTCTCATGGTATTTTATACTTTTTGTTTTAGAAATGCCCCATTTTGACAAAAAACAATATATCAAAAAAATCCTACGTTCCTTTCCAGCTATTCTTATATATAATCGAAAAAATTTAATGTCTCATCAGAACTCAAAAATTGTAGGAGCTGTTGGTCCGGCCGTTGACCTTCCATAAATAAAGGCGTCATCGGAAAAATATTGCACAATCGCCATTTTGACATGTCACGCTGTGAAAAAATAATTTTGTAAAGTCAATTACGTGTATAATAAAACTCCTATTTTGTAATTCCGATTTATTTTATGGTTTCGCTGAAAAAAAAATCACAAAATATGCCCTTTTTGGCCTCTAGAGTGGCTTAAGGCCTTAATAGTGGCGTCATTTTTTAAATTCATTTTTATACCTATTTTTCCAGGCGCCAAGTTTTCTTAACCCCTAAAAGGCTAATTGACGCTCGAACGAAAGGCCCTAAAGAGGTGCATATCTAGCGTGAGTCAACCGACGATAGAACTATTCAATTATCTTATATCACTCTCAACCGACGATAGAACTATTTGGCTTTCTATATCACGATTTTTACTGGCTGTGAAAACAAACTCATTGGAATTCTGGCGTTTAGCTGATCGAGCAGCACCCTCCCCATAATGTTTTTACGTGCGCGCTTCAATACCGCTGCGTTATTATTTTTCCAACGAAATTTTATTTTATTCACGGAAATTTTTTTGTTTCGCTGTCACCGTTATTTCGTTCCGCAGTTGTAATAAATGATCCCGGAAGCCGCGGCAATGAGGCCGTCCTCTCAATTCACTGTATTAACGAAATTGGGATATGAAAATAAATTCACCACTGGCGCACTCGACGATAAAATATTGCGAGGCAAAAATCCAAGCGTACGATAAGCCCGTGCAGGCAGTTGATTTCTTTTTCAAGCGCGCTCAGTTAAAGCGCTTAATCGAGCATACTCATTAATTTATACATATTCATGTATCGTGTACAATGTGCAGCAAGATTGAAATATTACAAGCCATTTTTCACCAGGTTGAAAGATAAAAAAGATTTTTTTTTTAAGTTTCGTAGTTTTAGTTTTGTATTCATCAATAATTCAATGATATGAAAGCTTTTTTCGCGGACTACTATCTCGTGCTGTTCAACGATGAAACTTAGTTTTTTTTTTTATAATACAAACTTGCCCCATACAGAATCCTCGTGCTCGCAGTCCGCAGCTCCGCGATGGAAATAAAAACAAAGCAAAAAAGGCTCGCGGAGTGAATCCGTCATGGGAAATCCTCGAGGTCCCAGAAAATTTATACGGTTAGTTTATATCTGGAATAACTGTAGTACAGATCGTGTCGGAGACGAGGTAAAGACGAATTGTTGTACCGAGCGCGTTTCTCCGCAACGTGTCGAGGGTTGCCGAAGGTTCCGAAGCTTTCGGCAAATATATTTCATTGCCCGCGAGACCCTGTTTGTACACGTTGCCTCGCAAATAAATGTGGAAACTGTGGAAATCGAATTGTTGGCGAGAGGTAGTTTACAGGATGTAGTTACCGTTATAATTTATAGATCTTCCAAATTAAACGTATTTTATCGTCGGAATAAATGTCAAGGAGGATGCACGAAAATAGCAATATTTTTGGTTGATCAATTCAATCGATGAAATTTAATCAATTTTTCTACCGACTTTTAGAAAATAATTCGAGTAACAATTCGACAGGTTTTAATCGTCAAATATTTTTGGATGAATTATTATAAATCGATAAAATTCAATCAGTTTTTCTACCCTCTCTTAGAAAATAATGGAAGCAACAATTCGACACGTTTTAATCGTTAAATTTTTCGTTGACAAATTTAATCGTTATAATTCGATCAATTTTTCTACCATCTTTCGGAAAAAAATTGACGCAACAATTCGATACATTCCAATTGTCAATTTTTTGTTGATAAATGAAATCCATAAAATTCGACATGCTTTAATCGTCGAATTTTTTGTTGATAAATTTAATCCATATAATTCAATTAATTTTTATTCTCTCTTTCAGAAAATAATTGAACCAACTATTCAACACGTTTTAATCGTCGAATTTTTTATTGTTTAAATTAATAGATAAAATTCGGTCCATTTTTCTACCATCCTTCAGAACAAAAACTCGACGCAACAATTCGACACGTTTTAATCGCCGAATAGGTACTCTCGGATTCCTCGATGTAATAAGTGGAAGAATATTCGAGGTTCTTTTTCTCGATGTGTTTTTTTTTTTATACAGTCTCCCTTGGCGTCTCTTAATATTCGAATGGTGTCAGATGGTAGACTCAATGTTCATCAAATTTCCCAGATGGGATAAGAAGTCGGTTGAATCCAGTTACAAGATCTCAAGCAACCGCCCGCCACGCCAGCCATTTCCCTCTCAGACCTTATCTTTTCTTTTATTTCACAACTTGTACCTTAGAGTTTTTCGAAGCCTGGAGAAAGTGACAGCAAGCCGGGTATACCTAGCGAGTTTCAATCCGAAGCGTTCTATATTCCCGTGGAGAGGCTTTTCGACAGGTACGAATGCAATTACTTTTACGAATAAGTTGCGTCGACGAAGTTTATAACCGCGTACCCGACGCGGATAAGAGTCTCAAGGTAATGGTCTACATTCTGCAAAGAGAGAGAAAGAGAGAGAGAGAGAGAGAGAGAGAGAGAGAGAGAGAGAGAGAGAGAGAGAGAGAGAGAGAGAGAGAGAGAGAGAGAGAGAGAGAGAGAGAGAGAGAGAGAGAGAGAGACAGAGACAGAGAGAGAGACAGAGAGAGAGAGAGAGAGAGACAGAGAAGAGGCATCTGAGGGGCTCTTTAATTTTAATAAATTTGTGGAATCTTCACAGAGAAAGTTCGGAGCGTGAGAAAGTGAGACAAGAGACAACTCGAGAGAAGCGCCGCAGCAGAGAATTTGCTAATCATAATTTTATCCTTATCTCGAGAAAAGCTCTCCCTCTCTCTCTCTCTCTCTATCTCTATCTTTCTCTCTCTCTCTCTCTATCTCTCTCGTGTTACTGCAACACGAGTCCGAGCTTAACATTATATCGCGATCTTGATATCTTTTTTTTCTCTTCTTTTCTGTATTTTTCTTTCGAATGAATGTAAAAAAAATAAAATTAAGAAAAATAATCGCCATTATGCACGGTCAGTGCATGTAACTTCGAGGCACGTATCCACTCGGAATAATTAGAGGTCTGGAAAATGTCCTGCTGATTTACGTTTGCAGCGTCAGCTCACCTCATGAGTTGAAAAATCGCGAAAAGTCACGAGAAAAGTTGAAATGCACGAGTGCATCCTCCAAAAATTCAGTGGCATCGAAAACAAGAAAAAAAAATTTCTTCGTATAGGGGAAGGTGGGGCACAGTGTGTCACTTTTTTTCTATCGAATTTTGACTCTTACCAAAGTAGCCTGATTAGAAAAAAAAGGTCATAACCGTTTTTATAGACCTTCGGGCGTAAAATAAAGCTGAAATGCACTGGTGTATACTCCAAAAGTTCAATGGCATCGAAAACAAGAAAAAAAAATTCTTCGCATAGGGGAAGGTTGGGCACAGTGTGTCACTTTTTTTCTATCGAATTTTTACTCGTACCAAAGTAGCCTGATTAGAAAAAAAGGTCATAGTCGTTTGTATAGACCTTTGGGCGTACAATAAAGCTAACATATTTTTTTGCAAAAAGATTAAAAATCCTAAAATCATGGATTCGAAGAAAATTTGCGAATTATGCCCCACCCGTGGGGCACAATGTGTCAGATAGGTGGATAGAGTGTGTCAAGTGCTGCGAAACGTATCGGTCCATACATACCGATAATTTCACAGCGGGTATTATTTGCCAATAACAATGGGAGTCGACTCATTGTGCTCAACAATTCGATGACACATTATGCTCCACACAATTGTCCCACAATATTTGACGTTTTCCCGGCGAGCGATTCTTTTTTTTCGAGGCTCAAATTAATTTTGTACCTTTAATAATTCTTCGTGAGCTGCTATTAACTTTCTTTTAGGCCAGCCGAAACTTAATATAAATCACGGACCAACACAAAAAATTTCGGATTTTGCAAGCTACAAAACTCTGAGATATCGCATGTGGTCTGCGATATCGCAGATATCGCGGTGACACATTGCGTGTCTTCGGAGCATCGTCACTTTGTTTCCTCATTGGGAATCGACTCATTTTGCCCCACCACTTGGTGACACATTGTATCCCACTAGTAAAATATTTGATTATTGATAAAAATAACTATGTATTAAACTACGAATGGAAAAACACAAGTCACTGAGTGCATCATAAATAATAAAACTATCGATTAGGACCGAAAACCGGAGCCGCTACAGAAAGTGTCGTTATATTTTACGTTTTCCCGGCGAGTGAAATATTTTTTTTTCCAAGCCTCAAATCAATTTTTAATTTTCAGTAATCCTTTGTGAGCTGCTATCGACTTTCTTTTATGCTTGACGAAACCTAATATAAATCTCGGTCCAACCCAAAAAATTTCGGAATTTACGAGCTACAAACCTTCGAGAAAATGCATGTGGCTCACTGTGCCCCATGACACATTCTGCCCCACTCTCCCCTACTCTTCAACGAATCCTTT
The DNA here is from genome assembly GCA_963932345.1 of Ophion ventricosus. NCBI lineage: Eukaryota > Metazoa > Arthropoda > Insecta > Hymenoptera > Ichneumonidae > Ophion > Ophion ventricosus. The sequence goes on from OZ010716.1 coordinate 25,591,248, forward strand.
TTATTGATATGCAAATCGCTGATAGCATCAAATAGAGAACAAATTGCGGGTCCCTTTCGCACGAATAGTCCCGTGCACTTTCCGCTCAATCCAAATGTACATTGAAACCGGTGCAATATTATTCCGCGTGCACATGCGCTCGAGTGGCAGTAGTAACGGTACAGTAATGGCCAGACCGATTGCACGTTTCGCTTTATCGGTCACATTTCTTTCATAATATTTTTTTTTCCCCCTCGCGCTCGTTCGCAGCTTCCGCCCGTGTTAGTAGCCTCGAAACACCAGAAGCAGTAGAGAAAATTCGCGAGAGAGAGAGAGAGAGAGAGTGTATGAAAAATTCGACAACGTTCCAAGCATGGATCCAGGCAATTTCAGAGGACTTTTTTTTCGTTCGCCTCATAAAGTGAAACCGGTTTGCATACACAAACTCGTTTCAATGTGCTCCTCTTTTTGTGCATCATATTGTTCCTGGAGTCTCGCGGCAGAATCGCACAGTCTTCACCGCTTCCATGTTACTGTAACGTAATGCACTTTTTCCTCTGTCCATTTTTTCCCTAATAATTTCTATTCATGAAGCGCAAAAAAGCTGCACGGTAATGTGAAAAATTTCGCGCTCTTCGAGAATATTTTATGCCAATCTATGTGATCTTAAGATTTGCAAAAAAAAAACATTTTAATATTTTTTTAAGCGTAATATACAAGCATGTGTGTATATGAATTTTTATGCAGGGTGATTCACAACTAGTAGGGTTCCTTTTTCGAGCATACAGGGTGTGTCATTGCGAGCAAAGATCTTTTTTTTAACTGTCGTGCGACAAAAATTGACCGATATATTCGCGATCAACGTCGAAGTATTAAGGAATGGCACAGTAGTTGCTCACGCGCGAAACGTACAAGCCGGATCAACCGCAGCTTCGAATCCACGATCAGACGAGTGAATTTCTTTTGTTCTTGACATTTTTTCTTCCGGCAAAAAATAGTGAGCTCGGAGACTCGCTTTACAGATCGATAATATCCCGTGAAGAAATGTCGTAGATATCCAATTGGAAAGCCATATTTGTCCCTAATTCCTGATAGAGATCCAATGGGTCATCGCATTGGATCCGTATACTAAAACGTCACGCTCGGATATTGGATAGATGCTAATCGAGATTTCCCATTGGAATTCAATGTACGAGTCAAATTCATATCCCAAAGAATTGCCACATTATCGAACAGAATCCGATATAATTCTTGATGAGTCCCATCGCATTCAGTTTGTTGGATTTTCTAAACAAAAAAAAACACAGATATACAAAGTGTGTGGATCTTCCGAAAGTATAAATCTTATGTTAAAAAGTACAAATTGCTCAAAAAAGTATATCTTACAAATCGATTGGTATGGACATCACTGAAAATCCACTTTAATTATCGTTTGTTATTTGTTTGACTGTGTTATTGAGTCATTCAGTTGTGTTTCAACACGCCGAGTTTTTTATCGTAACTTTTCACATTTTTTTCGTCTCGAACGCAGTAAGAATTCTCAAATGGCGTTGCGAATTTCAAAAAAAAAAAAATCTTAAACGACGGCAATCGGGAAATAGCGCGGAATCCATGATTATGAGCATGATGAGTAATGAGCCATTCTGCCATTCTTTACTCAAGGTTGGATTTTGAACGCGAATACCTCGAGCAATTTTCGTCGGGCCACACTTAAAAAAGCGTTTGATTCGCATCGACATTCTAGGTACTCGCCAAGGGAACCCTGGTAGTTGTGGGTCAGCCTGTATAGGGGAAGGTGGGGCACAGCGTCACTTTTTTTCTAACGAATTTTCACTCTTACCAAAGAAGTCTGATTAGAAAAAAAGGTCATAACCGATTTTATAGACCTTCAGTCGTACAATAAAGCTACCATAATATTTGCAAAAAGATAAAAAATCCTAAAATAATAAAATCGAAAAAATTTGCGGATTGGCTCATTGTGCCCCACAGATGAGGTACAATGTGTCAGATAGGTGGGTACAGTGTGTCAAGTACTGCGAAATGTGAGGTATGTATGACTAGGATGAATTTTGTATGACGAAAGTGATAAAAAAAATCATTTTTCGCATTTTTACCACAACGTCGTGGTCATATTATTTGCCAACATTAGGAATTAACTCAATGTGCCCCACAACTCGGTGACACATTGCACCCGACTAGTAAAATATTTGATTATTGATGAAAATAACTATTAATTAAACTACGAATCGAAAAACACAAGTCACTGAGGGCATTATAAATAATAAAACTATCGATTAGGACCGAATATAAAATATACCGACGTTATATTTTACGTTTTCCCGGCAAGCGAAATATTCTTTTTCCAAGCCACAAATCAATTTCTAATTTTTAATATCTTTTTCTGAGCTGCTATCGACTTTTTTTTAGGTCTGACGAAATCAAATATAAATCTCGGTCCAACACAAAAAATTTCGGAATTTACGAGCTGCAAGCCCCCGAGAAATCGCATGTGGCTTACAGTGCCCCGTGACGCATTGTGCCCTACTCGCCCCTACATATAAAACAGTTCCGTGACTGACTGACATATAGACAACGCACAGCCTGAACAGCTGAAGATAGAAACATGAAATTTGAAAAATATGTTCCTCAAAAGGTGTCAAGGTGCACTGAGAAAGGATTTTTCGAAGATCAACTCTTAAGGAGTTGAAATCGGGTGTAAAAGTTTTTATGGAAAATTGTATTCCTTGCGTGTATAAACTTGAAACATGGAAGATTTCCTTAGAAGATAAAGAGATTCACTAAAAGAGGATTTTCCGGACATCAACGCTTAAGGGGGTGAAATGGGGTGTAAAAGTAGGGGTGCAACGGGATGTCGAAGTTTGTATGGAAAAATCGAGATCCCTGCTTTTATGTCTATGATATTCGGAAGATATGCTCCTTAAAGGGCGTAGAGGTTCATTAAGAAAGAATTTTTCAAAAATCAACCCCTAAAGATAAAAGGGGATGTAAAGGTTTGTATGGAAACTTGAAACTCGGTATAAATATTCTTCAAAACAAATAATAAGAAGCATATTTTACGATTTTTTTAAACAACCCCTAATAAGGGGTGTAACTGGTAATGAAGTTTCTATTAACCACTGGGGCGGTAGCTAGTATGTATATATTAATTTAATTTTTTTTCTCCAGTGTCGGGTGTAGAAGGTCGCGTAAAAAGAATTCTTCTTCAGTTTGCTATCCAAGAGTATCAAAGTGCTTGAGAATTATTTTGACACCGAAAAACGATGTCAATATTTCCATGTTGTTCGCGATGCTGAAAGAAGCGCAAAAAATTCCAGCGTCGCGATTTTTGCGTCTCTTATTTTTTCTCCTCTTATTCCTCCGGCACTCTCGCACTCGCCACTTCATCCGTTATCCATCCGCGATGTATGACGCAAAAATTGATCACGTAAGCTCGTGGGAGCAAGAACTGCTGCTGCCCAAGACGTAAAAATTCGTCCCTCGATTATTCATTCCGCATTTTCCACTCTGAGGAATTGTCACTTCGTTGCTATGTCGTGTACAATCCGCGCTACCCTGTCCGCGTATTTTCTTTTTTCTCCTGTGAAACGTGCACAAAAGGAGTTTTGGCGAATTTTGGTTTTGAAGCAAATACAGCTGCGATAAAAAATAAAATAAAAGAAAATGCAACTGTAATTTTTTTGAGAACGTCAATAGGTCCAAAAATTTGTCTTTCTTTTCTGACATTATTATGAATTATAAGATACGAACGGGAGCCCCAATGCATTGCGTGACTTCGTGTCGTTACAATAAATATTTAAGGATACGATAGGAAAGAATAAGAATGTCAGCAAACTTCTTTTCTTCATGCCGCTTTTGTCCCGTGACTGTTTGTTGTTTTTATTTTTTTATTTTTAAATATACGCCAGAGCCCCGTTCTAATCGTGATTAAAACGCGCACGATTTATCTCCCCGACGAATATATTTTTCGGTCAACTTAAACTTCCTACGATAATTCATTAAAATTTGATGAATATTGCGCGAATTGAGGCAGTAAGACTCCCACGAGCCACGCTTCGTGGACATTCGTGACAAAAAAAAGTTATGATAATTTTTTATATCAATCGTTGATTTCCTGTCGTTCGGGGGAGGAATTTTTATCTCGAGATATAGATCTCGTACGTGGTTATAATGATGGAAAAGCTTGAAAATGCTCGTTTTTTTTTACCCCGTCTATGAAAATTCATAAAACGGACAAATTGTTTCCTCGTGAATAACATTTTTTTCTCCTTTTTTCATTGAATACGAGGCAATTCCACCTGCCCTTGCACTCCATTCAAACTCGGCGTTGAATAAACGAAACAACTCTTCGGGTGATTGGTCGCAGTCAGTTTCCATATATTTTTTTTTTTTCATTTCTTTTCGCGTGCTATCCCGCATCCTCTAGGCCACTCTCCATTAAATTCATAATTCTCTCTTGACGCGAATCAGCAACCGCGAGCGCGCGTCGGCATAGCGAAACGAGCAAAAAGAAAGAACTGTGCATTGAACGTGTACCTACGGACGTGTTCTCTCTGGCGAGAAATACGATCTCTTCCGCTCGAGATCCTCCCGTTCTCTCGCGTTGTTCTTATATAGGAGGCGGATGGAAAATCGAGAGACAGGAAAGATTCGTGTAACTCGTCGTATATCATAATGGTGTGACGAAACGGCGCAACAAGGACAGAGAGAGAGAGAGAGAGAGAGAAATTCAGCAAAATGTGTTTATGGGAGATAAAGTAATAATACCGCGATATTCGCTGAGACAAAAAAAAAGATAAAAAAATCTGTGGAGGCTACAAACGCGAAAAGACACAAGAAGGGGGAGCAGCAGATTTCTTTTTTAACTAACCAGCAAAAAAAACTTTCTTTCTCCCTCGCACTTTTCTGCGGTTCGTCTGTAGGAAAACGAAAAAAAATCTTGAGCCTGTCACGTGCGGGACGTAAAGTTTTTGTTTTCACGAATAAAAAGGTCCCGTTGATATTGAGTATATTTTGTACATAAACATAAAATTGGCATAAATATATATAAATATATATATATATATATATTTATGTAGGGGAAGGCGGGGCACAGTGTGTCACTTTTTTTCTATCGAATTTTTACTCTAACCAAAGTATCCTGGTGTACTGTCACGTATCAATCTGTTTAATTAGATGTTCGAAAAATTGACAAAAGTTTCTCTTCACAATTAAATTTACTAGATCGAGGAGCTATTCGCTTCATTATCACCGGGGAAAAATCGAACCGCCTGTTACGCGCTCGCCCGAGTCTCGCGGCTCGGGCAAATTTAAAGCGGAACACCACCAATTCGACAATCTCACGCATCTCGTAGTTTTCTCGCCACCTCTTAAGGCGTTACATCTTTGTAGCTTACCAAAAAACGATATCTCTGGGATTTTTCTTTGAATACTAAAAAAGCAATCAAAATGAGGTAAAAGAGTTTGTACTACATGGGTTGACGTATACAAAAAAAAAATAGATTAAAAAAAATACAAAATTGCGGCTCAGTCGTAGGTACAGTAAGTTTTTTTTTAGGCGCTCTGCGGGAGAACGTACAACTTTTATGGATCAGCACCTAGAATAAAAAACAAAAATTCGCCATTGACATTAGTTTTACTAGAAAAGTACAGACAATTATTTCAAAATATTTTCTCTTTTCGCAAAAGGGCATTATTTTGACTAAAATGTTTGTCATTTGCTAAAAAAATCAGCCTTAATTTATTTATAAATACGAGAATTGTTGATGAATCGTAAAAATCGTGTGTATCTTTTTAGAGAATCTATCTGAGAAGCTACAGTTAAAATGTCAAGTCAATCGGATCAAAACTGCTCGAATTATCCATTCTCCCGATGTCAAGAAACGTCGTTTAGAGAAAAACACGTTTCAAGTTTCAAAATAGATTTTGGAGCTATCGTCAACACGACGGAATCGAAGCTCTCATTTGAATTCTGCGTGCACCTACCGAGGCATTTTGATAGTAGGTCTTCAGTTGTTTGGTCGTTGTTTATTTTTTGTACAACTACTGGACTCAAAGACTAGACATTGCTAGTCTCACCTTCTAAGCTGTTTCATGTGTTTCGGAGCGTAGGGAAGCGCTTCGGAAAATGAACTCTTAAAATTATTTTTTTAATTTGTCGCGTATACTTTGTTTTGTATATTACTTTTTTTAAGTTTATACATCTTTTAAGCCAATAAAAATACGGTAAATAACAAATTTCTACTCAGATGTAACCTTAAGGCATTTCAAGACAGCTTATTATTAGAGGGAATCAGGGGAGGGGTATTCTATTTTTCTTGAGCAGAGCGCCAACTTCTACACACCAATATTTCGTTCGAAAATGGCACGATTACTGTAATTAATATCGAGTTCTGAATTTAATATTATTATTATTTTTACACGAACCAATTAATAACGTCCTTTAAGTGTCATATCAAAGCGAATTTTTCGATTATTTTATGAACATTTTTTTTTATAAATTTAGTGACAGCGCACTGCTTGCATTGCGAGTTTGTTTTTCCACGGTTGGCGACACTTATTCTGCCACCGCAAGCATCAGCGAGCGCAGCAACTCACGCAGTCCATTGAAAAAAAAAACAATTACATTTCTTTATTGAACCGAATCAATTCTGAACGATAAATGTCTAGTCAAAAATAAAATGTATCAATTCTCTTTAAAAATGCATTTTATTGAACGTATAGACGCCCTACGGTGATTAGTGGTATTCAAAAATGCGCGCCATTTAGCATATATGCAACGTTGCTACACTTCGCCTGGACGTTTCGTCGGTGGGATTGGAAAACTGAACGTTTTCATTTACAAAAATGTCAATAATTCATAAAGGGTGTAGACGGATCATTTAATTTTTGAGTGACACGACTGTCATAATGTACTGAGTCGTTTGACAGTTTTTCATAACATTCTTAACATTTTTTCACTTTATTTCGTGCGTAAGACTGCCGATCAGCGATGAGTGTAGGTATGTCCCTATGTTAAAAAGTGTTTTTATTCAATGGTAAATTTTATGGAAACGGTGTACAGAACCGATTTGAAATTTGGAGGGTACATTCAATACATGACAAAGAATCTACTGTATAAATTTCAATCAAATTGTAACATTTCGTCACTTGTCCCGAAACTCAATTTAGGATCGAAAAAAAATTGTAAACTCTACTTTCCGTCGGTCACCAGACAGACCCGAGGAATTTTTATCACAGTGCCCGATGCGGGTCTATCTCGATATTCAAACGTCTACAAGAGATTGGACCTAATATTAGATCACTCGGTCCGCACGATGTCTCGAAGCGCGACTATAAAAGTTCCGTACAACAAGTGCGAAGACCTCGATGTTCAGCGAGTGAACTTGATACGGAATAGAATACATGTTAAAATAAGTAAAACGTGAGATATTGGTGCGGTATAGTGTGCGTTACGAAATTGAGTCGGGCAGGCGACGTACGAAGACAAGCTGCTGATGACTCGGACACGCTCGGACGTCACGATCGTGTAAAAGAAACGTCGCGTGCTCGCGAGCCATTCGTTTCGTCAAATAATGTGCGGCCAACCAAGGCAATTAACGTGTCAATTTTTCAATAATCGACGATAAAGTCCGTTCAACTTTAAACTATATCTGACTTTCCTGTTAATTTTTTATTTTTTTCATACTATTTTATTCATTCAAGAGTGTCACGAAGGGGCAACGCGAAGGCACGCCAAGCCGTTGCAAAATGAGGGAATGATGACAACGACGACGACGACGACCAAGTATACCGAAATAATCTTTCGGCCCCTTCCCGACTTTTTGGCACAGAAATCGAACGGCGGAGGAGAACAGTGCAAAGAGATTTAAGACTGGATGAAAAAGCAACCGGTTCACTCGGCGAGCCCTCGCTTGATACAAATTACTAAATTTAGGTTTACGAAGAAGCCTTCGGAGCTTGTCGACGATACGACCAGAAAGTATCTTCCCCTCAGGGGGTAGGGACAGTGTGAAACGGCGAAAACACAGATTAGTATCTGCGTGTGGGGAAAAAAAAACGAAAATCTTAGTCTCTCGCTTTATTCGTCGACCGAGAAAGAAAGAAGCTTTTTTCTCTTCTGTGGACTATCCAATTTCTGATATAACGTGAGAAAGAAATGAGAGAAAAGTCCGGATAAAAATGCTGTGACGGTTCGAAGGGATAAAAAAAAATCTTTGCGGTCCGTCTATAGCTCGCCTTATCCACTTGCTCGTCACGCAAAAGTGTCGAAAACCTTAGAGCCTTATCGGCCGTGGAAAGGCCGCGAGCTTTTGTGCGGAATTACGGCACTGATATGAACAACCCAATTCCACACGATACAAAATGTAATGTCTCATATCGTACAATAGAGCTTTAAGGTCACGCAAGTCCGGTTAGATCGAAAACGATATACATTAGATGAAGTAAAAAGTTCTGAGCGTTTTTTCGCTTTATTTCGATAATGAAATGAACATAGTTAGGATTATCCGATTTAGATCAAATATGCGCCGTTTTGTTCGTTAACTTTTGTCCATTTTGAAGGCAATTTCATGATTCCGCGATTGAAGAAGTCCTCGTCCCTATTGGTAAAAAACTTGACCATCTCATTTTCGCAAGCCTCTCTTGAGGCCAGTTTTGTACCATCAAGAAAATTTTGCAAATGCTTGAAAAGGTGATAATCGCTTGGTGACAGGTCTGGACTATACGGCGGGTGTGATAGAACCTCCCATCCAATCTCTCGGGGCTTCTGGCGCGTCATTAAAGATGTGTGCGGCCTGGCGTTCTCTTGTTGGAACACAACACCCTTCCTATTGACCAATTCTGAACGCTTCTGGTCGATCGCCTGCTTCAATCTGGTCAGTTGTTGACAGTAGAGGTCCGAATTGAGTGTTTGGCCCGATGGGAGCAGCTCACAGTGGATGATTCCCTTCCAATCCCACCAAACACACAGGAAAACCTTCTTGGTCGTTAATCTGGGCTTGGCGATTGTTTGGGCCGACTCACTGCGATTGGACCACGATTTTTTTCAGCTGTTGTTCTCGTATGTGACCCATTTTTCATCGCCAGTCACCATCCGCTTAAAAAATGGGTCGATTTCGTTACGTTTCAGCAAAGAATCGTAGGCAGCAATTCGGTCCAAAAGGTTCTTATGCGTCAATTCGTGTGGCACCCATACATCGAGCTTCTTCTTGAGACCGGCCTTATGCAAATGGTTCCAAACGATTTTCTGGCTAATCTTCAATTCCTGGGCAATGGAATAAGTGCTCACATGCCGATCCGACTCGACGATTTCCATGATTTTATCGACATTTTCGACGATTGGCCTACCAGAGCGTGCCTCACCTTCGTCGTTAATATTACCAGAACGGAATCGTTGGAACCACCGCTTTGCTGTTGCATTCGATACTGTATTGGGTCCATAAACAGCACAAATTTTTTTCGTCGCCTGCTCCGCCTTTTCACTTTGGTCGTAGTGGTACTGGAGAATGTATCGAATTTTCTCTTTTTTTACCTCCATTTTGGAACGCTGTAACACACAACTGGCTTCACCAAACCCAAAACTGTCAAAGAACTTTTTTTGAAGCGTCATGTCACCTTTAAATCGCCGTATAGTCTGACCCGATGCGATGTATACATCGTGAGATATGGCTCACTAAAGACATCTAGTGGAAAACGCTCAGAACTTTTTACTTCACCCAATATATATATAAAGGGTGTCTTAAAATGACCTGACATTTAAATTTATTAATAAAACATATTATTTATTTGAAAAGTACGAATATTTTTATTTTAATATAAGATACAAACACGGAGGTTATGTGTGGAACACAATATCCGATAAATAGCCGCCTCGTCTCTGTTTGCAAACGTTCACTCTTTTGACGAAATGTTCAATAGCATTTTGGCATAATAGCGGACTAATTTCATTAATGGTACGTCCAATTGCGTCCTCGAGCTCCGGAATGATCTGTGGATCATTGGCATCTATTTTTTCTTTCAGAAAACCCCAAAGAAATAAGTCCAATGGCGTCAAATCGCACGATCTTGGTGGCCAATTCACATCGCGGCGGCGCGAGGTAACACGATCATGAAACTTCATCTGCAATAACTGCATTGTTTCACATTGCATTTTCACAATTTCTATGCGTTGCTCGATCGTGTAATTCTCCATGACTAAACCTCAATACTTCCTGATGCCAGCCGTCAAAGATTAGTACTCTATGTTCGCCACAAAAAAAAAGAATGGCACGCAATTTAAAATGTCAGGTCATCTTGAGACACCCTTTATAATCGACACTGGTGAATGGGTGGTAGAAATTCGGCTTCGGCGGTACGTCGAGTTAAGCAGCATTGTGCATGACCGATACTCGGAGGGCTGACCACTTAGCCGTGCACCAGCTGGCGCAACAGCCACTGAGCGGAAGGTCAATACTTCTGAGACCGTGGTGTAGATGAGTAAAACGTCTGTTCACCAGAGAATCCGAAGTATATGGGGCCGTCTATATCGGTACGAGTTTTTCACAATTTCCCCGCATCCTCTGCAAATACAGTGTAGTGTAGCTTAAAGCAGTATTCTAGTCTAGAGGCCTAAACTTCAGGCGTTTTTTCAGGCTTGATGAAAAAAGAAACAAAAAATATTCTTCGTATCCATCTTTTAACCGTCATTTTATTGATGCTTCAAGAAGTAACAAAAAAATGTGAAAAAAAAAAAAATTTAAAGAAGCTCTAAATATGGCTGTGAAGAAAAAGGGTTGAGGCGGTTGACATGATTAAAAAGCTCCCATTCATCTGAAACAGAACTAAAACTAATTTTGTGGATCAATAAGAATGTCATTATGGCAAGTACCAAAGAGAAAAAAAGGGCTTAATGGCTAATTTTTTTCAAAGTTAACATTTTTTTAACTGTTAATAATAATTTCGCAGTCATCGAGGGAGGGGCGATAGAGGGATATATAGTGAAGGTCCATACCAAATAGAATCTAAAGGTCCATACCAAAGGTCCATACCAAATACAAAATAGCTGAATAGAATCGGTTGAATAAAATCGGCTGAATAGAATTCTACATCAAACAATCGGCTGAATAGAATTCGAGATTTTATGTCAACCAGGTTGAAAAAAGTAACGTCGAGAAAAACGCGTTTTGTTTCTCAAGAAACAAAACGCGTTTTTTTTCCCTATTTCCCTGCATGGATAACGCAAAAACGAGAAAAACGTTTCTCGTTTCGAGAAAAATGAGAAAAAACGTTTTGAATGCAATTTCAGACAACAGAAACCATGGAGGTGGTATGATGGTATGTTATTCTGCCGTTATTTCAATCGGCCATTTCTGCCTCGTAAAGTGTGCCTTCCTCGACTTCGAGATGTTGATTTTATGAAGCTCGTTCTTCCCTGCGAGTAGTTCTAGCTTCCTTAGAAGCTTCTGAAGCCAATGCAGTCTCTCAATCCGGCAAACTTTTTAAATATTGGACAATTCGAAATTTCCTTTTGAGGACGTATCCTTAAGAGTCTAAACTTTAAGAAAACGCAAAAGAATCGTTTGTTTCTAATTTTTAGACTAGAATACAGTCGTCTATGGACGCACCGAAAGTTAGGCTAGATCTGCGAAGTGCGGATAGGGAGTAATAGGAAAGGGTTCCATGGGAAAGGGTATACGTTGGATCTCAAGAAAAAAAATATATCTATATGAACTTATTGTACATCTAATATATTCTCGTCACATTCGCGAGCCTCGTTTTTTCATTCTTTCTCATAATCGAGGAATTTACGAGTGCTCGGCTTTTGAATTCTTGATATTCAATTCTCAGTGGGCGTACTATGAAATTTCGAAAAACTTCATCTCGTCACGATTCGCCGCGAATTAATCGTAAATACCGCTATGTCGCGACACGTTTTATAATATCTAATGTGTTCTACGAATATATTGCGGACGTTCCACTTGACTTGACAAGCCTGAGAGAAAGGCGAATTATTTTTAAGAGGATCTTACTCATTGGTAAAAATATAGTGGCAAAACTCTCGGACAATATAAACTCGGATTCTGGGTCCTCGGTGCATTGGACGTAACAGCATTTATATATATATATATATATATATATATGTGTGTGTGTGTGTGTGTGTGTGTGTGTGTGTGTGTGTGTGTATGTATATATAATGAATTTCAAAAGAACTTGACTGAGTCAACGTTTACCTTGACCATTGAAGAACCTTTCGGGACATAACTGAGTATTCTACGAATACACGTCACGGTCGAAATCTGCACTACCTCGTAATATGCTCTCGATCTTATTCAGATTTCCTTGTTTTCTTGTTCGTAATCGATAATGCAGTGCCCCATTTGAAGTAGCCTTTATTAATAGCCAGGCTATTAATAAGTGCAGCAGTGTAAAAACAAATCTCTTCGTATCTAGGAAATTATCGTATCAAGCAAAAGACCTGGCGAGTTAAATAAATATTGGTGAAATAAATTAAAATGAAAATGGAATAAGATGGGGGCGTAAAAAGGAGAAGGACAGGTGGAATGGTAAAAAAAAATAATATACAATAATTATAATTATTATTTTATGTTGCTTTATTTTTTAGAATATATATAATAATGTTAATGTTTATAAAATAATTATAAAGATTACCTTTCAGAAAGGAAACGAAGGAATTATGGGCAAGGATAAGTTGCGGGAGCATAGGGAAAAAAGGGAATAAGGGATATAGGGACAATAGCTGTCCAACAAATCAGAGCGAAAGTAGTGGAAGATTGGACGAAGGGCTAGAATATAAAGGGGCGGGGGGGGGGGGGGGGGAGAACTACGACAAAAGATAGCGGAACTGGTTAGGAATAATCCTGTCAAAGAGTTATGTGAGTATATAAAAGAATTCGAAGCTTTGGTAAAGCATGTAGCGCGAAGAGAAGGAAATGTCAGTTTATACAATGTTGTGAAAACGGAGGTGCGTGTATATCATGTGTAAGAACAAATTTAACGGGGAATAGTATGTGAGAGGGAACTATGTGTAAACGCCCTTAAAGGGTATACCCTGGAAATAAAAACTACTACTACCATAATCATTAACGTATATTAAAACAAATAATTATAAATAATAAAAATAGTATAAAAGTTATATCTTTTATACTATTTTTAGCAAAAAATAGAAATGTGAGGATACTCCTTGCACCCTCGAAAGTAGTGGTTCCGCTTAACAAGGTGTCTCATTGAGCTATCAATCATACGGTATTTAAGTTGTGACGTAATCGCCTCGATTGTGATTGAAGCTCAGTCTGCAGACAATCCTACATTCGTTACTTAATTTTCTGTTTATTGTCCCATTTGTATTTTCGTCCTTTATCATTTAATAAAGCGTGCGCAACTTATTGTCCCGTCGAGTTCGTTCTTAATTAAATTCTCCCATACATCGAATCTTGTGTATATATACACGTAACGCGATACTCTCTCAATTTGAATTCCATTCGTCATCATAGCCCGTTCGGTTTCTCGCCGGTTCGACGATTATTCCCCATTATAACAATAAAGTTAATTATAATGAATAAATGAATAATAATAATATCCTCGAGTGTCGCCCAGCATTGTTGCTCCGTTCTAGATTAAGATCGAGCCTTACCCCCGGGGGTAGATGAATGTTTCTCAGTGCAAACTAAGGAAGTGTGTGCCCGCGCAATAAATCTATTAAAAATCGATATATTAAAAAAAATAATAATAATAAAGTTTGGGAGTATATGAAATAGATGGGGAAAAATCGGAAGGTGGGCGCGTAAAAAGGGGAAGCACCCCGTACCATGAAACAAACAATCCATAATATATAATAATAATAAACTTAATTATATTGTAATGAATAATCGTTGATTATAATAAAGTCGAGAACATTTGTTTGGAAGATCGATCAGGTTTCGGAAAATCAGGACAATAATCTAATTGGGTATTCGAGTAGGGTAGGGAGCATGTTGAGCAAGTTTGGAATTATCGCCCTGTAATTCCTTAACAGTCTGCCATATAAAAATGAAACCTATTTTGGTCAATTTGAAATTTATCTGGGAAAAAAAAGTCTGTAGACGAAATTCCTGTTATTAAAATGAGTTTCGTGTGTTAATCAAACAATGTTTTTTAATGGGAAAAAATACCGTTCAAGCTCAGCAATGGCTTGAAAAGTGTTACCGGGAAAAGTGCCCATCGAAAACAACCATTTGCCGATGGTATGCGGATTTTAAACGCGGTCGAACAACCACCGAAGACGCGGAGCGCTCAGGTCGTCCAATTGAGGTGGCTACGTTCGAAAACATCCAAAAAATTCCGAAAATTGTTATGTGCGATCGTAAAGTGAAGTTTCAAGAGACAGCTGACATTCTAAAGATATCAAAAGGCACCGTGTTCAAAATTGTGCATCAAAATTTGGGTATGAAAAAACTTTTGTCCAAGTGGGCGCCGCGTTTACTCACAGTGGAACAAAAACAACAACAAATTGATGATTCGGAGCGCTGTTTGAAGCTGTTTACGCGTGATAAAAAGGATTTTTTGCGTCGGTACATAACAATGGATGAAACATGGATTCATCACTATACGCCGGAGTCGAAAAGAGCGTCAGCCGAGTGGAGAGGAGAGCCTATTTTGAGGCAAAAGACAAATCGTTCTATAAGAAAGGCATCGAAAGTTTAGAAAAACGTTGGAATGATTGTATCGCTATGGAAGGTTACTATGTTGATGAATAAAGTCGCATTTTGCAAAAAAAAAAAATGTTTTTACTGGTTAGTCCCGGGACTTGTGTTAGGTTTCCAGACCCATGTGTTAGGTTTCCAGATATTTCGATTACCCAACTTACCCGACTGCTCAACATGCCCCTCCCTGCCCTACTCTATGGTTGAACAGCAATTTGGATAATTCGACAAATTGAGAAGCAAACAAACTGGATCGTTTTTTTTCTTCTTCTTTTTTTTTACAATGAAGACACTTTCGACGAGATATTGGCGCGTATGGACTCCCGGGCGCCTATGTTAGCGAGTGTAACCAATGCATATGTGTCACCGGACTTAATGGATAAGACTGCAAAGTGCGTCACTTCAAAATTACCCGAAAGGGAGGAGAGTGGGAGGCGGAAGAGAGCACCACCGAGACTCGTATAATAGTACGGAACAATGTGTTATAAGGTCGAGGATAGGAATGGGGAGTCGAGCTGACGTCATTCCAATTGTAAATCAGTGAGAAAAGAACGTAGGTCGAAAGAAAAAGAAGAGAGAGAGAGAGAGAGAGAGAGAGAGAGAGAGAGAGAGAGAGAGAGAGAAAGAGAGAGAGAGAGAGTGAGAGGGAGAGAGGAGGGAAACAGCAGCCGGCGCCCGTGGGACACTATCGATGCTCACCCACGCTTTCTTTAACGTTGCTCCATACGTAACCCCCTCCCATCCCCGCCCTCTATTTCTTTACCCACACAGGTCCTAAATTTTCGCACTATAACGCGTTTTACTTTTTTTCTACGTCGATTTTTCCCTCGCACAATCTCCTAACCGCATACCATCGACTATATAGTCTGTGATGTATATTCTTTTGTCCAGTTCACCCTTTTTCCATCTCCCCACAAGTTTGCGATAATCTTAGCGCCATAGACAACCGACGTCTTTCTGCATCGATCCTCGAACCCTCGGCGTTTCGGTCAAAGCCCTTAATGGGCAATACGCACTTACGAGTGGTGCTCAGAGGAGGAAGCACAGACGTCCGGCTCGAAGTAACACTGAGTAAAAATTTCATCGTATGGACAAAAATGGTACTCGGGTGTGGTTAAAAATGCTACCCTGACGGTAGCTCATTGGCAATTAATGAGCGGATAAAAAATAAGAAGGAAAAAAGTTTCATCTGTCGCGGCGTAGTACTCTGACAGAAAAATTCTTTTGATATTCACTAGATGAGTCCATTCGATTTTTTTAAATTTGAGTTAACTAGAAGTTTCGTGAAATCTAACTTTTCCTATTGCATTCCATCAGTAAAATTATTTATTTTACATATATTTATTTATTCAAATTAAGATCTATTTAATTATCGTCTAATAACTAAATATTTTTTTTATTCCTAATAAATATGTGATTTGGTTTCGTCTGGTAGTATAAGACAAAAGAGAGAGACGGAAAAATGGTACACAATTCAGTCTCTCAAAAATCTCATGGCTTTGTTTTCATAGAAGACTGTTGTAACATTCTGCAGTTGAGAAAAATGTTTAGTCTTTCTATACATAAGTAGTCGCGCCTGATAATAAAAAGAACGACGAAACTTTCCTTTTTTTTGTCTAAGTAACAACCTTGTTAGTGAAAAAAGAAGAAATAATTAATTGAATAAAAAAATTATTTGAAAAAAACCGACGAAAAAGTATAAAATAATTTCTCGTAGCCCCATACAGATTTATAACCCAATACAGATTGTCCTAAAAATTTGTCATTGTACATTTTTAATAGCTATGAATATAATTGTAAGATTTAAAACGAAAACCGTGGGGCGCATGCAATATATAATAGTGAGGAGTGTAGGGCGTAGCTGTCGTTGAGAAAACTCACACAACAGATCATATCATTTGCAGTGCAAAAAAAATATTAGTGACTTAGGTGAACGATTCATGCATCAATTATCTTTTACATGCGCCCCACGTTTTTCGTTTTAAATCTTACAAGTATTTTCATAGCTATTAAAAATTCACAATCACAAATTTTCAGGACAATCTGTATTGGGTTATAAATCTAAATGGGGCTACGAGAAATTATTTTATACTTTTTAGTCGGTTTTAAAAAGATGGTTTTTTTAAATAATTTTTTTATTCAATTAATTATTTTCTGCTTTTTACTCTTGTGTTTGTGAAATTTTGCAATCTATTTTAAACATCTTGATGAGATTATGACAGAAACATGTGGCAAATTTCAGGTTTACTTTAGTTTGTTTTACCTAATCATATCTGAAATAGAAATAGTTTAAGTTGGGTGGCTGTCTCTTTGACCATCGTAGAAAATGTCACTAATGCACTGTTCACTATTAATTTTTATTATTTCTTTATTTTTCTCTTGTACTAAACTATATTTATTTTTTTATTTTTTTTTTCACATTTTTTCCTCTTTTTCTCTCTCCCTCTTTCTCTCTCTCTCTCTCTTACACTTTTTTTTATCTTTATATTTATCTTGTCTGACATCTTGTTTCTTTGTCATCCAATTCTGAGCTATGTTTGAAGTTTTACGCTTAAACAGAAAAACAAACGGTAGTCTTAATCGCTCTCGTTTGAGGATGATGAAATGCGTCACTAAGGCGAGAGATATGTTCATCAGCTGTCAATGTTCAAAAACGATTGCATAATTTGTACCGAACATACAAACAAACAAACAGACAGACAAGAAAGCGACTTAATATTGCATTGTCATCCAGTTCAGAGCTATCGTTTTATTCTGAGCCATTATTGTTTAACGTTTCAAGTCTCTTGCTCATCCAGAAGTTAGTTTAAAATCGATTGCAAAATTTGTACCGAACAAACAGACCGACAAGAAAGCGAGCCAATAAAAACGTGGTAAAATAATTTAACTTTTTTTCACCGCACTTTTATGTTATGAACCTATATTCCTTTTTCGTATTCGTGCAATATATCGTGTTTTTGCTTTATTTATTCAATTTGAATATATTTAATATTTAAAAAAATAGCTTGAACAAATTTTTAAAAAATATTTGAAATAAATAAGGTCGTAGTAGACCGCGAGACAAGGAAAATACTTATTTGATTTAAATAGATCCTATTTGAAGTAAATTTTTTTTTGGCAGTGTACATGTCTCTTCTCTCTCTCTCTCTCTCTCTCTCTCTCTCTCTCTCTCTCCCTCTCTCTTTGTCTATCTCTCTTTTGCCTCACCTTGTAAATTCCTTCTACATCCGAGGAAAATCTCGGATGCGATATTTACTGATCAGCGAGGATAACGCAGTTACGGAATAATTCCGGGACACCGTCTCTCTGTGCATGTAATTAAATGGACTCGATTAACTTCCGACGGTGAGGCGACACCGCGTTCAATTCTTTCGAAACTAATCGAATCCCCGTGCCGGTTCACCTCGCGCTTATATTCGATGCATTGCGAACTTCCGTGGTATGCAGGATTCAAATGCCGATCGCGAGAGAATCGTCGAGATGTTTTCTCGTATTTACGTCTCTCGATGGGCATATGGTTGGACAGTGAGGAATTCCGATCCGTATTGTTTTTTCCTTTTTCTTCAATCTCGGAAGAACGCTATTCTCGAGTTGTTTCGAAATATTTGTGCTTTGACAAAAGTTGATAATTCGACAAAATTTGTACTTTGGAAAAGTCAGTAATAATTCCAAATAAAAGCGGAGAGATTTTTATTGGATTTTCTTGTAGAAGATTTTTTCAATTATACCGCACCGGATTGTCAAAGTTCTCGTGGTCAGAGTTTTTGGGCACCGATTGACCTGGATAATTTTAATTAAAACGAAAAACAGCATTGTCCATAGGACGATATAATATACATATATATATATGCGTATGTGTGGGTGTACAGGACCAACTCGTCGAGACTTAAAGTTCGGACGCAGGTGTTTCACATTTGCAGCTTCAAAACCACGCGCGAAACTCTCGCTCGAAAGCTCATATTACAACGACGGGACAAAATATCAACTGTGTAACCTTTTCCTCCCACAGAAGCTAGAATCCAGTTAGAAACTTTCTTTTTGCCATTTAACAAGCACATCTACCATGAAAACGAATAAAACGTACTTTCTTTCGTTAACAATTTCGACGAGCACACGTGCACTTCTCACCGAAACAAATAGTACGAGAAAGAAAAAAGCATTTTAAAGTTGAGACTCTCATACGATGGTAACGCGTAATGCGATATGGGGCGAAATTGAAGAAAAAAGAAGATTGAGCGGAGCGTTAGATTTTTTTTTTTTCGACACGGCGTGGCCAGTAGCGAATTTTCTCAGCCAGGAAAAAACGTTATTGACAATCCTCCAGTTTTCATCTCCGGCTCTCAATCTTCCTCAACTTCGTAAAAAAAAATCTATGGTCCGAAGACACGCCCCTGTCAAAGTTGCGAGGACGTATTATGAGGCGGCCACGGTCGTTTCGCTTCGTGAGATTCGCTTATTCTTCGATTCTCGGGCGTGATCGGAAATGATTGATCCGCGAACAGTCAATCATTGGCTCTCTCCTCGTCGAAAGTCGATTTCGTAACGTATTTATGAGAATATTTATATATAAGGGGAAAAGACATTTTGATCCTGGTATATCTATGCAATGTTGGATATCAGCAGCGCCGGCTTTTTTGATGACGGTCCTAGAAATCGAATGGCATGAAAATCTCGTTTTTCCATAATATACAGATATATAAACCTATACAACACTGGACTAAACTGAGTACAATTATTGCCGTTTATTTTGCATAAATATCAGAACTATGATAACTTTTTTTGTAAATCGAGAGGCCTTCGTCTTTTTCTCGAAATAAATATGAATATGGATATATTTTTACTGCAATTTTTTTCCTTCTGGTTCACAGCATTAAACGAGTATCAAAGTTTATTTTATAAAACTCTCTACCTCTATATATGTGTGTGTGTATATACGGGGTGAGGCACATAAAGTGTTACAGAGCAATAGCACTCAAACTATTGATCATATCCAAAAATGTTTCAGACAAAAGTTTCAGTGTTCGAGAAGGCCGTCATACTGGACCACCCTATTTTTTTATCGGCGGAGGCGCTGAAGCTACGTCAAGGTCAACTCCACTTTTTTAAATGGAACCATGTATTTTTTTTTTCAATTACATTATTACCGATTTTAAGACGAATTCAGCGACCTACAACACAAGGTCATTCTAGTCACGCAAAGTATGAAAATAGTCGAAAAATCGAAAAATAGCGGAATAATCACTTTCAAAGGATCCACTAACCTTGGTTTGGGTCTAACCTACAGAAGATGCTCGAAGAAAGAATACGCCGAGCATGTACCGAAATTACACCACAAATGTTGGCTGAAGTTAAACGGTCTTTTCATCAGCGAATTAACAAGTGCTTACAAGTCGAGGGTCATCACGTCAAGCATCTTCTGTAGGTAGACCCAAACCAAGATTAGTGGATCCTTTGAAAGTGATTATTCCGATATTTTTCGATTTTTCGACTATTTTTATACTTTGCGTGTCTAGAATGACCTTGTGTTGTAGGTCGCTGAAATCGTCTTAAAATCCGTAATAATGCCATCGAAAAAGAAATACATGGTTCCATTTAAAAAAGTGGAGTTGACCTTGACAGAGCTTCAGCGCCTCCACCGATAAAAAATAGGGTGGTCCAGTATGACGGCCTTCTCGAACACTGAAACTTTTGTCCGAAACATTTTTGGATATGATCAATAGTTTGAGTGCTATTGCTCTGTAACACTTTATGTGCCTCACCCTGTATTGCTGTACTCGCTTTGTATTCAACTTGAGCAAATACCAGCATGTGACACCATTTAGATTGAAATTAAACTGGTTGTCTGTGAAAAAAAGACGAATGTACTTCCTGGGCATTCCCGCCTTCAAAGTCCTCCATGAAGAGGTTCCGCCGTATGTTGTTGAACTCCTCACCTTAGCCAGGCAGGAATTACGTTCATCAGTGAGACGGTCGAGGCCTACTTTCTTTATTCCTTCATATCAAACCTCAGTGTATGAAAAATCAGTAATCATCTCGTCGTACTACCTTTGACATTCGTTACCAGAGAGTGTGACTAGTGTTCCATCACTTGAATTTTTTTAAAATACATTACACGAGTTTCTCCTCCAAGAAGAACGTGATGCTATAGATACGTAGTAGGGGTTAGCTGAAATTTTTTTTGTCGGTCTTCGATCTTTCTTTTTTTTTGTGATGTTTCCGAGCTTACGAGCATAACGTAGAGATATCAGTCTAGCATAATATAGTATAAAAATCGTATAAAATGGTAAAATCAGCATTTGAATTATATTCGCATTATTATCTACGAATGAACATTATACTGAATTATACGCACATTACTCAGTACATATTACATAGTATAGTATTATTATTCATAAATTCAAATTATTGTGTTACAAATTATTAAACATTCTTTTCTACTTCATTCACACCTATGATACATTGCAACATCGATTGTACTACTAGGTTAGGTTATTTTGATAAATCACGTATGTTTTCCTTTTGCCCGAATAGTTTTCTAGGGCATAATAAATATATGAATCAATCGATCAATCTCTCTCTCTCTCTTTCTCTCTCTCGCTCTCTCTCTCTCTCTCTCTCTCTCTCTCTCTCTCTCTCTCTCTCTCTCTCTCTCTCTCTCTCTCTCTCTCTCTCTCTCTCTCTCTCTCTGAGACAATATAACAATAATAGAACTACGAAATTCTTCATATATTTTTATGAATCATCATAAACTTTCCACGATATATTTCTCATCATCAATGCGCCTGTCCGGCATGGAATAGCAAAAAAAAAAAATCAAATACTATTCTGCAACAGTCAAAGATAATTTTGCAAGGCAGTAAAGGGCGGCAAGGGGGTAAAAAAAATAACTACTTTGGTTAAGAAAGTCAGTAGGCAGATCGTACGCGAGCCCATACGAAAGACTCAACAATGAATACCGCCATATGAGTGATTCTTGCATCGAGATAGTCGCGTGAGTTTGAACGCGACGCCCACAAAGGGTGAAAATGAACGATAGGAAGTAACGAAGCGTAGCCGGTGATCGATGATGCTCGAAATTTTGCGAATGCCGACCCGTGACCGCGTGCGGTGTGCAGGTTATATATTGTACTCCCGTTTGCCAATTCATCGCTTTGACAATGCCGCGGGGGATGGGGTACGACGAATCATCCTGGCCCTTATGGCCGATGATAGCGCGCACACGATGAATCCACGGGTTGACACGAGTGTGTGCGTTTTTCTGTTTCAGGACACCGTGCTCGGGACGCTAGAATGATAAATCGAAAAACGAATTTCCATCGGCTGCTTCTCTATCGAGATATATATGGAATTTCGTGAGTGCGCAATCCGACGGAAACCTCAAGTTTGCTCCTGACGGAGAATCTTCGTTTCCCGCTGCTCTTGGATTGCCCGAATAAAAAAAAATGAGGGAAAAAGTACGCTGTGCGTAAAAAAAAAAAATCGGGATCAGAAAGATCGCGCCTATCGTGTCGAGGCTGGCTAATCCGAGGAGAAACAGAGATAGCAAAGTGGATTCGGATCTTACGGTAGTGACGAGCGTGAGAAATCATGGTTACGTGAGCGGTGGCCGAAGGTCTCGGATCAAAGGGGAAATAGACGGGGACGAAACGGACGACGAGGACGAGGAGGAAAATATTTTCCAAACGCAATCATTTTTTTTCTTCTTCTTCTTCTTTTCTTGCGAGAGAAAGAGTAGAACAAAAATCAAAGTAAATTTCAAGATTTGGTAGAAAAAGAACAAAATTATCGAAGATTTGTGTGCGTGTGTGTGTGTTTGTTTTTTTTTTTTCCGAAACGATGGAAGTTAGCTCGTTGGGAAATTTTAGCGAGCCAAATGACACGAACGGCAGTCTCGTTATCGCGACCAATAGAACGATAAACGCTAATCTCACCCTCGAGTGCAAAGCCGAATTGACGGACGGTGCACTCTTCGAGTTCATCACGAACGGCGTTCTTCTGAACTTGGTCGGCCTCTTTGGACTCTTCGGCAATGTAATCTCGATGATAATACTCTCCAGGCCGCAGATGAAGTCGTCCATTAATTATTTACTGATCGGACTCGCGAGATGCGACACCGTTCTCATCATCACTGCGGTGAGTCGTCTATCTTATATTTTTCTTTACGTCAAAATTCACGAAGGACACAGGAACATTACATTTGCTTTTACCACCGGAAACTCGCGGTGAAACTGCCGTTACGCAATCGGCGCGCGGCCAACCGATCACCCATCCAAGTATTGGCCCAGGCTACTCGAAATGGGAGATCGAAGATATGATACAGAATCATACGAATATTTCTGTCGTCTTACCTTGCTGCATGAGTCATAAATCGCTCAAGCCTCAATAAACACAGGGAATCAATAATTTATCACGGAAGTGTGAATTTCTTTGAATTATACTACTGCACGTTCCTCCAATGCATCCTATGATTACAGAATCCTTCGAAAATCCTTGACAATAGAGATAACAAACAGTGCGGGTCTCATCAATCGCTCCGTTAAGCCCATGCAAATTGTGAGCCACAGAGATATATATATATATATGTATACAAGGTTCCCATATGCGATGTTCCCGAGAGTCAGCGTGGGAATTAACTAGCGCGATATCAATACCCATATTTACCTTTCACACCAAATCTTCCGTTCCCTCTCTCTCTCTCTCTCTCTCTCTCTTATCTATTTATATAGCCTTTTATCGTCTACCATGTTATGCTTCTTCTCGATTACTTTCTTTAAGGTAGTAGTCTCGGCAAGGCGTTTTTCTAAAGATTTTTCTTTTATTTTGAAGACTCATTCAAGTCACTATTAAGGCCTTAGGCCACTCTAGGATTTTCCAAAAAACGATTTTTTTTTTGTTAAAAATGTACCTTAGTACCTATAAAATTATATTCCAAAAGATTATGGGGGTGAAAAATCTCTAAGTACTCGATTTTCGAATTCTAACGCAACCCCTCTTGATTCATGTCGTGACTTTCTACTAAGTTTAAACGCATTTACTCAAAACAACATTTTTCAAGTCGGCCGGACTCATAACTCAAACAAATTTCAACCGACTCACTTGAAATTTGAACTGTATGTTTAGAATTACATTTTCTGAGGCACTACGTAGAATTTGATTATATTACATAATTCCTTTTTTATAAACAATTTTCTGACGATTTTCTCATGGCATTTTATACTTTTTGTTTTAGAAATGCGCCATTTTGACAAAAAAAAATATATCAAAAAAATCCTACGTACTTCTATAGCTATTCTTACATATAATCGAAAAAACTTTAGAGTCTCGTCACAACTCAAAAATTTATAGGAGCTGATGGGCCGGCAGTTGACCTTCCAGAAATAAAGGCGTCATCGGAAAAATGCCGCACAGTCGCCATTATGGCATGGATCGCTGTGAAAAAATAATTTTGTATAGTCAATTAGGTGTATAATAAAACCCCTATTTTGTAATTCCGATTTATTTTATGGTTTCACTGAAAATAAAAAAATATGCCCTTTTTTGGCCTCTGGAGTGGCCTAAGGCCTTAAATGATCACCTGCAAAATTTCGAAAAGATTCACCGATCCGTTTTCGAGATACTGGCAATCAAAGATTTCATGGTTTTACACGTGTTCTTATGGGGAGGAGCGGAAAATTTCACATTTCACGCAATAACTTCGAAACTTTTCTACAGATTAAAAAAAAAAATCTTAATGACAGAGGTCTGATACAAAAGCGAGGGTTAGATGATGGAGGGAATGTTCTTATTTTTGGAGCTCTAAACATTATACTAGGCGTTTTCATCATTACTTTATAAGTTTTTACATCCCGATAAGATGTACAACTTATAAGGATATTTCGCAATATTCTGAAGCTTCCATCGATTGAGCGAAGAATTAACTTTTTAACGTGACTGTGGCGAGACTACTACCTTGAGGCCAAGTGTCACACGTCCGATCGGTAAAAATCCTACGGCCAAGTTTTCTCCTAGATGAATCACATTTTGATCAAACGAAGAGAAAGACGTTGTTTGTCGTTCAAAAGAGCAGACGGTGTTTCTTTTCTTTTTTTTCGAAATTTTCGTCGTCTCAGAGAATACTGGGAATCTGCAAATCTGCTATCTCTATCGCACCCATGGCCACTTGGTCGGTGTGACACATGGCCTTAAGTATTGTTTATTTTTATTTTTCATTTCGTACGTTATATTTCTGCTATGTTATATTTTGTATTATATAGTTTTTTTCTTACACTATATTAATGCTTTTTTCTTATCTACTTTTTATTTAACAATTGTTTATTTTTCATATTTTTAGTTCGTACCTCATATGTATCTTGCTGCCTAAAGGTTTATACCAAGGCGTATAATAAACCATCAATCAATCTCCCTCCGATTATCGTAATCCAATTTTTATACTTTTTTATTATTGGTTTGCTATTCCATTGTTATGGCTATTATTTTATTTGTTGTTACTTACAATTAGTTTCAAATTTATGTTATTTTTATTCTAGATTTATATTATATTGCTTCCCGGCTCTGTTACTGTATATTTATTTCTATTATGTAAATTCACGTAAATCGTCTCGTCAGCACCTTTTTGTAAAATTGCCCCATAGGACGCTAGGGCATAAATCAATGTTTATTTAATTTCATTTCTCGCTCCCTCTCTCTCTCTCTCTCTCTCTCTCTCTCTTTCGCTATCAAAAGACCTCCATAAATCCGAGAATTACAGGATTAATCGAATCCACGTGGATGGTCGTTTCGCTCGAGGTAACGAATAACAAATAAAGCGTGCATGGCTCGTTCCAGTCTTGTTCCATTTTCAATCGTCACTTGTCTTTTGCACTCATTAAGTCTCGTGTTTCGTGGTCGTCAATTAATTTCCATGGATTCTCAGCTTGATTTAAATTTCGCGATGTTTATTATGCTCCAAAGTGGAAAAACATTTTTCCGAGCCTAACGGAGACGAGAAAGATAGACGAGATTCGAGATCGACGATCGAAAATATAATAAAAATAATCGGGCCGGGGGCTACGAGTGAAAAATCATTGTAGACGAGCAGGTGAGAATTGGACCGAGGTCCAGGAATGTCTCGTAAGCATGAAAGCGTCTGCTGCACGGCAGCGAGTCTCGCGGCGTCTATTAATGAACTCATTGACGTGTTTCGACATACGAAGGTGTGCGTACGTGTGTGCGCGAGCCGAGAATCGTAACTGGTTTATAAATCGCATTTCCTGTTGGCAGGTGTTGCTCCACGGTTTGCCAGCCATCTACGGGTATACCGGTCAACTATTTGACTACAAATTCGTTGTGTTCCCGAGGATAGTCAAGTATCTTTATCCGCTATCGTGCATGGCGCAGATGGTGACCGTTTATCTCACCCTAACGGTCACCATGGAACGCTACGTGGCCGTTTGTCATCCTCTGAGGGCGAGATCATTCTGCACTTACGGACGAGCGCGTCTCGCCGTGCTCTGCATCGTCATCGTCTCCATTCTCTACAATTTGCCGAAGTAAGATCTTACTTTCATCGGACTCCATCTGAATTCATTAATATTAAATCTCCGTCTTAATCGTGAAAATACTTTGTTTCGTGTCTGTAATTCGTAGATTCTGGGAGGTCGATCTTGAGACGGAGATCCATTGGAAGTACAACGTGACCGTGTACTGCGTTGTGCCGGCGAATCTTCGCTCCAGCGAGATTTACATCACCGTTTACGTAAACTGGATGTATTTCTTCGTTTATTACGCATTCCCGTTTCTTGCATTGGTGGTTTTCAATGTGGCGATATATCAGCGGGTAAGTGACATTTTGCTGAGAGACTCCGTGTCCACTCTCTGCTAATATTTCCTACCGTTGCTTCTCTCGTTTCCGGTGGCCCTAACCCCGTGCAGAAACGTGAACGGGCATTGCCTACTTTGTGTCGGGCCCTTGACCCGACTTGCCTTGTATGATTCATCCGACCGGACCCTTTCATGAAACAGACCCAGTAAATCACAAAATCGTTTTTCACGGCTTACACTCTATGTTTGGAAATGACAATTTTCTGGCCACAATACATTGCGAGCAAGTACACTTCCACGTAATGTATACCCGGCCATGAAATTGACATATGTATAATTGATTACGATGAGACTAATACATCTGTTGTAACCCCATTCACCATTATAAGTATTTCTTCCATCAATAATAATCTACGAGAATAAAAATGGTTAATATAAATAATGGTATTACAACAAGTATTAAATTGAGCACAACGAATAAGCAAATGATTTAATGAGACAAAAAAGTAAAGCAGGTGGTTCGTGGTTTCTTAAATCGAGGTTGCCTTGTCAGGAAATATCAATGTTCTGGCCGGGAAGATATTACGTGAAAGTATTTCGCGCACAATCCACCAAGTGGCTTCAACCGAAGCGCTTCCCGTAATCAAGGTCCCATCATAAAACGATAAAACTTCGACCCTTTGTTGTACTACAAACAGAAGTGCTATGCTTACAGGGTGCACTTCCGCTTATGATTTTGTGACACTTGTGAAATAACAAGTATCAGTACGACCTGATACTATGCAAAGGGTGTCTCAAATGACCTAAGATTTTTATTTATTAATAAAACGTATTATTTATTTGAAAAGTACGAATACTTATATTTTAATTTAAAGTGCAAACACGAAGCTTATGTGTGGAAAACAATATCCGATAAATGCCCGTCTCGTTCCTGGTTGCAAACGTTCTGTATGTCAATAATCCACAAACCTGGAATGGTCTGTGGATTATTGGCATCCACTTTTCCCTTCAGAAAACCGTAAAGAAAGAAGTCCAGTGGCGTCTAATCGCACGATCTTGGTGGCCAATTCACATCACCGCGACGTGGGATAACACGACCATGAAACTGCGTCTACAATAACTGCATTGTTTCATTGCATTTTCACAAATTCTATGCGTTGCTCGATCGTGTAATTCTCCATGACTAAACCTCAATACTTCCTGATGCCAGTTGTCAAAGATTAGTACTCTACGTTCGCCACAAAAAAAATGGTGCGCAATTTAAAAGGTCAGGCCATTTTAAGACATCCTTTATTTTACTCGAGTATATCGCCAAAAGTCCTCCCTCTACCTGATCATTACGTTATCCGTCCGCCGGTTTATTTCTCATGCAGGGCCATGCCAGTACATCCTTACCTTCCTCATCATTTCGCGGCGATTTTCCAATCCGTTTCCTCATCAGTTCCTGATCAATTCCCGAAAAAGGGAACGGCGATTCGGGGCTTGGCCTAAGACCTGTTCCACGCTGTAAGGCCTGACCATGGCCTGATATTATCTAGGGAAGGCAGATAAGGGGCATTACTTTTTCCCTACTCACATTTCTACACAGGAAGTTGCTTTTATTATCTGGCTATTCCCGATAGCCCTTCCTGTACCCTTAGAGTTTTTGGCATTCCATTCCTATGACTTTTATCCCACACTTGGCCATTTCCGGTTGAGAGAGTCACCAGGGTGTTGCCCATAGCGACACGTTTCCTAATGCACTGCACGAGGACGCAGAAGAACTGAAAGAACTTCGTTCCCGTCATCAGCGAAGCGGAAGAAAATGACTTGGGCTAACGAAATCCGTCATTAGAGGATGCCAAGGAACTTCTTCAAAGAAATCCATCTCGTTTCTATTTTCATCGATTTCCAATCGTTAACAACGCGAGCCTCCAACTTGCTAAAGCGAACCTAAACAAATTCACTCACAATGACGTCGTTAACTCGTCGCGAAGCTGTGCCAAGTTTTACTTATCGTCGTTTTTCTTTTGTCGTTGCCGTTGTTGTTTAATTAAAATACTCCCTCGTCCCAAAAACGGTACCATCAGAACTTTTACGAGGCGAGCAAGCTGGGGGCTCTTCACGAACGAGCCGGGAATGAGATTCGTCAATGAATCGCAAAAGAACGACCAAGAAGATTCTTGGCGAAACTCTCGGACGGTCGTGAAACTCTTCCACTTTACTTAAGACCATACGCAGTTGCAAGAAAAGTACAGAGGACAAGAGAGAGAGAGTCAGAAAGAGACCAGACCATCGGGAGTAAAAGAAGAGAGTCTTCTCTCGTTCCTTCATCCCCTTCAGCCCCCTTGGCGTCGTATAATCAGCCGCACCGGAAAAGAAGCGAAAGAATTCTCTTCGAAGGGAAAAGAAGGACAAACCGCGTCACGAGCTCTTAGGGATTCTCTCCCTGTCGGTAGCTCCTTTCTAGCTCACGTTTCGAGTGTCCCACCGACCTGAATATCTCACGTAAGAATTCGTAGGGATGAGGGGGACGGGAACGAAAAGTACGAGAAAACAAGTGCGCGAGATCGGGGTTTAAGGGCGGAATAAGGGAGAGTTACACATCTAACCCAGTTTCTCAGATTGTCCATTTCTCCATTCGCTCTCTCTCTCTCTCTGTCTCTCTGTCTTAAATCATAAAAATATCATCCAACATTTATTTATCACCGGACGACCGAGGAAACGTGTACATTTTTAAATAATTTTAACATAACATAGCGTATATAACCGAGGCTAAGGAAATATAAAAGCAGTGAAATCTCTTTTACAAGAATCCTCTCTCTAGCTCTTACAATTCTATAATTCAAGTGAGTTCAATATTTATAGTTTCATTGCGAAACTAGAAATACCATGAGTATGCAGCAGCCAGTTACGAAGACGTGAAGGCTTTCGCTCGAATTGAGGCAAGATGAAAGAGTGTCCCTCAGCGTCCCTTCGTATAATCAGCGCCCGGTATAAAAATTGTCTGACCCCGCCCGCAAGCATATCGCACTAACTTTCCGTATACATTTCGTATTCTCTTTCGTTTACCGATAATGTACCGCAGTAAGAAAGTACCGGGGGCTTCCATCAATCCCGGAACATAATCGTTAGTCCCTGCCCCTCCCTCAAGCTCCCGCATAGCAAGTCAGAAAACCTTGGTCTTCCGTCGTCCTCGGTAAAAGCTTGGGGAAGAAATAAAAAGGCATAGTCTTTCATCTACATCCCACTTGAGGCTACTTTGATATATATATATATATACTTCCTCTTTTTTCGTATATTTCTGACGCCTCAAGCTTTTCACCCTCTCATTTCGAAGTTTCCCAGAGAGACCCTTCTCGACTAGTCGCCTCGAGACCCCTTCCGGGTAACTTAATGTTCAGATTATGTGAAAAAATGAGAGCAAGAGCAAGAGAGAGAGAGAGAGAGAGAGAGAGAGAGGGAGAGAGAGAAAGAGAGAGAGAGAGAGAGAAAGCGAGCGGATAAGCAGAGTTAGGACAGAAAAAGATCTGATGAGCTCAGTAGGTGAACGAAACTTCTACTTTCTCGATACACCTGCGACGAGGAAAAACACCATGCATATATATGCATATGCATAATGGTGTATAAATCTTCAACCCCTAGAATATGCACTAGATACTCCATTAATATAGATATAACAATACCAGCTTCTACCCGCGACTTCGTCTGCATGGATCTCGCAATTTGTGTTAAAATACCCCTTAATGGATTATTTTTTTAAATGCTGTCATACGTCATTCAGAATTTAATAAAATATGTGATATTATATTCCATTCTATTCGATTTTTATTATATTTTAGTCGTTCGTATTCTATGAGAATTCAAATTTCATCAGTAGATTAAATATTATAATTAGAAAAATATTAGACGTTAGATTTTATCAAATTTAAATTATATAATATTTTATTCGCTGTATTCTATAAGAATTTGAATTTGATAATTACATTAGATTTGACACGAAAGTTATAATTAGAAAAATATTACATATATTCATATTAGATTTGATATTATATTATCATCTATTTTATTTAAATTTGATTTGTTTGTATCCTATAATCAGAATTATATAAGACCGATAATTTCATAATTGAATTAGATTCGAGTCAAATATTAGAATTAGAAAAATATTAAACGTATTTTTGATAGCCTGTGTTATTCGAAGTCTCTCTCTATATATATATATATGTGTGCCAAATTTCATCAAAATCGGTTCAGCCGTTCAGACGTGATAGTGGAATAAACATCAGGCTAATACAGATTAGAAAAATATTAGATATTAGAATTAGAATGAAAAGTATCCTATGTGTCATGAGCTATCTACATTTTAAATTTCATTGATTATATAATAATTTGAATTTCATAATTAGATTAGAATTTAATATATAATGTAATAATTAGAAAAATATTAGATATTAGAATGAAAAGTATCCTATGTCTTAACCCAGGCCATAAGCTATCTACATGTTCAATTTCATTGAAATCGATCAAGCCGTTTTGGCGTGATTGAGTAACAAACAGACAAGCAGGCAGACAGACAGACAGATAGACAGACAGACAGACAGACACACAGACAGTCAGGCAGACAGAAAATCAGATTTATAATATTAGTTAGGATATCTATACTAATAATTTATACGTAAATTAATAAATAAATAAATACACATACACACATCCGAGGAAATTATGATTATTGTATATATTATATACGAAAATGAATAAATAAATAAACAGACACACGTGAGTCTTTTGTCGAACCGACTGTACATGCACGCATAAACATATACTTTCTATAGAATAATTAATGCATACTCGAATTAATGAAATAACATTATATGTATAATTATGTGCGTGTAAATGAAAGCTCTATATAGTAATCATCCATATCGAATATCCATTATCGCCATATCGTATTTGCCTCAATTACAAGATTGCTCTTTTTGTTGACAGGTGAGAAAAGCGAACAGGGACTTGCAACACTTGTCACGTCATCAGAGGCGAGAAATAGGCCTCGCGACGATGCTACTGTGCGTCGTAATAGTATTTATCGTTTGCAACGTGTTACCATTGGTGTCGAACGTTTACGAAAAGTTTCAAGTATTGCCACCTGTGTGGCTGGTACAATCGGGTAATCTTCTAGTGACGATAAACAGCAGCGTTAATTTCATCGTTTACGTGATATTCGGTCGTAAATTCAAGAGGATATTTTTGCAACTATTCTGCAGTTCGAATTTGTTCGGGCCCGGTCGCGACAGTCCGGAATATCAGACGAACGACGAGTCCGTAGTGACGAACATGACGAATATCGAGCTGAGAAATTCGATAAGAAGATGCTACCTCAACAGATCTAACACTATAGTGAGTAGGAACAACAATGTACTACTTACGAATGGGAGCACGAGGCAGAGTCTAAAGAGCGTCGGGAGATCGGCAAGTCCCGGGCCTTGCGTCTATTACCCGGCGAGAAGTCCCAGCCAAATATCCCGCAGCTCCAGCAACCAAAACGGCTGGAGCAAAAATAACAAGGAAAGCGCCGAATCTACAACTCAATAAGAGCAAAGAAAAAAATCTGCTCCTCGATCTGCATTCGTAGTGTTGGTGTATATTTTCGGCAATGTTCTCTGCGCAGTGCTTCGAGTGCTACCAATCGTGGGACAATGATCGAGCCGAAGAATAAAGTTAATTGCTTCAACCCTCGCTGTACGTTTGGATTGAAGAAATGGGGCAAGGAGAACGAGGCATTTAGCATTGCGGTTCGGGTTTTCTCGAGCACTCGAAACTTTTCGAACTTCCGGTAATTGTTACTCACCGCGTATATGTAAAGCAGCGAACCGACAGGTGGCTGGATTTCCGTAAACGTGACTAACAAGAAACATCACTTGAGTGTGCGCCGTCGATTTTGTTGATCCTCATACATGGGATAAAGCACTGAAAAGTATTAGGCATGTATTTCATTTTTATCGGCGGAAAACGGTTTTAAAGGGGGAAACCACCCTCTCAAGAAAGGGGTGTCGAGGTGTGACTTTGCAGTTTTACCCAAAAGCAGTCCACCGGTCTGAATGTATTTTTTTCTCACCCTGAATCTTTAAATCTGCATTTTTCTCACCCCACACTTCAGGAGGGTTTCATGAAAATGAGTAAAACAGGTATTATTTTGAAGAGGAAGCAAAATTCAAGTTTCCGTGTTTTTTGCGTTTTTACCGGACAGCAAAGTTAAGGGGATAAACCACCCCTTACATAAATTTATGCATCACAGTCGTGTTTTCTGTGTTTAAGGTAGTAGTCTCGTCAAGACGTTTTTCTATAGATTTTTTTTTTGTAATTTTGAGGACTCATTCAGGGGACTATTAAATGATTATCTGGAAAATTTCAAAAGGACTTACCATGTCGTTTTCGAGATATTGGCAATCAAAGATTTCATGGTTTTACACGTGTTATTATGGGGAGCAGTGGGAAATTTCACGTTTTACGCAATAACTTCGAAACTTTTCTACAGAATTTTAACCCTCAATCCGTGAAAGCATTTGAGGCACCTTAATCCCGTGAACCTGGGTCACTACCAAACCAACAATAGTCAATGAAAAAATCTGAAAAAAATCATGGTCAATCATTAGGCCGTACTTCTCAAGGGAAAATAGGGTTTTTTTCTTATTTTTAATATATTTTTTAAATTAAATAGCAAACTGCGCAGAAAACGATGTGGGCAGGACGAAACCGACCCAGGTTCACGGATTCAGGGTTAAAAAAAATTCTCAATTACAGAGGAACATATGACGAAGACGGTAAAAAAAAATCATGAATTTTGACCGTCTAGTTTCAGAGATATAGCGATTTAAATAAATTATAGCAATGTCTAGCGACACTAGCGCCACGAAGCGACTGGAGCAGACTAGAACTAGATTACAGTAGCGTATGAATACCCGTATACGTAAAGTATCTACGTATTAGTAGCCGGAATAGATAGTCTGATACAAAAGTGAGGGTTAGGTAAACATTATATTAGGCGTTTTCATCATTACTTTATAAGTTTTTACATCCCGATAAGATGTACAACCTACATTATAAGGATATTTCGCAATATTTCGAAGCTTTCATCGATTGAGCGGAGAATAAACTTTTCAACGTAACTGTGGCGAGACTACTGCCTTAAGGGGTAACACCACTGTGGTGGCCGAAAAAAAGGCCTAACTATGATGATTTATTTTGGGAGTATGGAAAAGGGAATAGGATTTCTTTTCAGAGAGTTTATTTAACACATATTGAAGTATGAAAAAAAAATCTTATTATCATTATGATGCTCAATGGCGGCGACGGAACCAATCTTTGAAATCGCCTTTTTTTTAACTCCTTCACGGAAGGACGGATTTCTTGTAAAGTATAAACAAAAAACCAAAAAATTTTACAATCTATATACTATTGGCTATGGGAGTACGTAGGGGTTTTTTTAAATTACATTTTGTAGAAATAGTGCACTTTTGAAAAAAGACGGATTGTTGGCAAAAAAATTAGCAGTAAATTGTTTATTAAAAAGGTAATTGTAATTAAGATATGCTAGACCATAATAAATTGACAACTCGTCAATTAATGTGCCAGTTAGCTTGCCTTTTCCTCCGAGGCCCTTTGTTTTTTATTTTTTATACAAAAATGTATGCAAAATGTATACAAAAAAGAGAAATCAAAGCTCGTCGCGTGAGTGTTTTATCGCTGCGACAAAATCGAGAAATGAACCTTTTAAAAAAATCCACTATAGGACCAGCTGAATATTGTTTTTATCACCCTAAAGTATTGTTTAAACCACAAAAAAAAAACGATTTTTCGAAAATCCTAGAGCGGTATTGCCCCTTAAAATATATCCGCCGATTCAAAATATTCTTAAAAACTACAATTTAATGTTTTCTCATGTTTCGAAATCATTACGTTCGTCGCAAGGGTGAAGGCTACCCCCTCTGAGTTTCTTTCAATTCGTTATTTGAGGGTTGGTTTCCTCCCTCAAAACCGTTTTTCCGCCTATAAGAAAAAAATACGTGTCTTATAATTTTTAATTCTTTATCACATATATGAGTTTCAACAAAATCGAAGGCAGATACTCGAGTGATGTTCCTTGTAAGTATTCGGGAGTAACGATACAAAGGATAATCGCGCGCACCTCAAGGACCCTCCAGTCCTCATTCTCGTTACGAACGCTTCGTTTTTTTTCTTCTCCTTCGTTCGATAAGACATTGACATTGTGTTTAAGGTTCCACGTAATTCCAAGAGCCCTTTGGGAATTGCAATAAATTCGTCACGAATCCCCGAGTAAGACAAACATGGATCCACTTCCGGACTGCACCAACGCAATTCCACTTCTGGTCAGAGAGGAAGAGCGATGAGAAAAACTCTCTCTCTCTCTCTCTCTCTCTCTCTCTCTCTCTCTTTCTATCACCCCTCTTCGAGTACGAAATGACCAAGTTATTCCCCGAAAGTTGACGAAGTTCTCGCCAACTTTCCAAATTCTCGGGGACGAAAAATAAGCCAATAAAAGCCCACACACCGGCATCTAATGATCCGCAGAGAAAACTGCGAAAAAATTCCTCGCGCAACGTGCCTCCTCGCCGAGTGACGTCATTTGGGAAATTTGAGTGTCACGTTCACCCTCGGCATACGGGACGCATGGGGGCGAGAAGAATATCGCGGTTACACACTACGTGGACAAGAGATTGGATTCATATGGTCGCGGCTTGGGAGTTGACCGAGTGATGTACGGGCGCGAGAATATTAAGGACGAATCGTGGGCAACAAAGAGAGCAATAGACGAGAATCTTTCGCGGTAGTCGCAGCCGTCACGGTTTATCGTACTCCGGGGAGATCGCGGGGATAACGTATCGAGTGATAGCTTCTTTTTTTTTCGCCACCGTGTTGCACACAAACTTCGTATTTGTAAGCCGCTCGATCGAGCGAGGGTCGAATCAATTAATGTTCCACGTGTTATATCGAGGTCCGAACCTGCTATCGATTAATCACGTTTATTGTAAGCTATGTCCCGATAGGTGAGAGCAGGAAGAAATAGCAGCAGGGAAAAGACGGAGGAAATGGTAGAAAAGAAAAAAGAATCGCGTCAACAGTATCCTCGGGGATGCGGAAATCGAACAGGGTACTTCGAGAACCGGAAGTTCTCGTGGTGTTCAATGGACACTAGTGGTAAGGTCAATGGATAGATCGGACAAGTAAATTGAGAGAAGTCTTGAAAACGAGGAGTGCGCAAACTCGCAAGCGTTCAAATATCGTTAGAGGGAAAGTAAAGTTGGGACGAAATACATAAATAATTTATTGCACGATTCATCTTTATCAATATTTGGGGAAAGGACATTTCAAATTATATCTATCTTACGTGAGCTAGCAGCACGACTGATTTCATTGGAGACTGTCTTCGGATTTTTAGATTCAGTTGACACACTTTTCTCTGGACACGATTTTGACATCCGGATCACATTGACCCGGATTTTACTTCATCAGCCTGCCATTTACAATCCTTCGATCGGTTTTTTTTTGTTAATCGAGAATATACTTTGAATACTTCTTAAGGTATTCCTTTCGCGGAGGGCCGTAATTTATGGACGACAAACTGGATAAAAAAAAATTCGCATAAACTTTGTAGATTTAGACATCTTTAGATTTTCTCTGAAAAGTCGCAGTTACGAAAATTCTTCGGCTAGTCACATTTTTCTAAGTTTTATCATTAAGGGAACATTCCAGTGTGACTGGCTTCAAAACGGTTAATTTTTATGATTTTTTTTTCGATAATCAGTCCGATTTTTTTTTCGTTTATTAAAATGACTTATGTTGTACATAAAAATATTCTTTAATATTTTAGTTTTATTTTTTATATAATTTTTTTGGCCACTACAAAATTATGTCAAAAAAAATTGCGTCTGACGGTGGAAAGTCCTACTCCTCCAAAAATTGTCTGAAAGAAAAAAAACCGAAAAGATTATTAATCAGTATGAAAAACTGTAGGAGCGAACGAAGGATTTTTTTTCCGAAGACAATGAACAAGATGGTGGACATTTCGAAATTATGTGTCAAATTGTGCCTTTTTTCGACAGTTTTTCGTTAAAAAAAAATGTGAAATTTTAAAATTAAAAAAAAACGCTTCCATACGACGTTAAGGAATGGCGTAAAAATGATGTGGCAAAATTTGAGACGGATAGCTTGAAAACTCTTCGTTAAGAATCTTCCACTTTGAAGAGAAATTTCTGAGAAATTTTTCTAAGAAAGGTTGTAGCGATCGGAATAATTCGAAATTCGCGACCAAAATTTAACGGCATGTTTATGAAAGCCCATATTTTTTAATAATTAAAAAAAAATGATTTTCAAAAAAATTTATGCTGGAATGGTCCTTTAATATTTTTTTCAAACATTCGTTGACCTTCTATTTTTATTGTCGTTGTGAAAACTTCAGAATTTTTAACGTGCTTAGCGCAGTTTATTTCAGACAATTAGAGTTTTTTCGTATATAAATAATTAGATAGAAGAATAGCCAACATGTCGTCTCTGTAAATTGCCGTATAAATGATACGACTTTCAAAGCCGTAATTTTTGGCCAAAAGTTCGGTAACTTGGCTTGAAATTTTGCCAGTATACTGGAATGTTTTTTTTCTCAATTGTCGACGAAAATCAGTTAATCGTTAAATATTTCGTTTCGTGAAAGGAATATCTTGATGTGTCCGCGCAATTGAAATTCCGAAAATAAAAAATTAAATTGTAAAAAATTATTTAAAATGTTGAATTTTGGATAATTGAGCATTTTATCGAAAAATCGTTCGGGTGCAAAATGACCCAATGTGTCAACGGAAGGTTAGCAAAGTGAATCCTTGATTGTGCAAACGGGACGGTCCCTGAAATGACCATTATATAAATATGCTCACATTTATCTGAAGGTAATTTTGAAGACATTGGGGTTTACTTAACTTTGAGTATGGGCATAGGAGGTTACTATGAGGACGGTCTTCAAAGTCGAATGTCTTCGAAATCTCCTTTCCCACAATTATATATATGTATATACATATGATGGAAAAATTTAATTATAATATTTCTGATGATCGATGCATGAAGAGAAAAACCCTAGCCAAAAGCGAACGATCATCTCCACATTGTAAATAAATCGCGATGAACATAGCATGCTATCTATGAAATAGATGACTATGATATTTTTTTTTACTCTACCCTATGAATGGTTGCAACTATTGTAAATGAGCGTGTGTGTGTGTGTGTGTGGGAAAGAGCCCACGCGACTGGAGACTCAAGTGTAAAATCACAAAAAATATAAATTGTAGCGTAACGAAATTATCTCCTGAAGCGAAAAATATTGTAAAAACTTCAAAATGCCATACTTCATTTAAAATTAACGTATCTTTATAACGATTGTATTAATTATAATGAATGTTTTTTTTTTCCAAGCACTCAGGGTGTATTATTTTGTTACGCAAAATCTCGAAAGCGCTTACCCGACCGACAGTCACTTAACCGGATCGACCCAAACGTCATTCCAAAATCTCCTCCAACGCATCACCGTTGTGTACCGATTGAACACGAAAAATGCTCCTGCAGCAATTGTTTTTCATTCACCCAATTTCACACGCAATCTTATGCACACGATCTTACGAAATTAAAATAATCACTCTCGGATTTCACATTAAAAAAAAAAAACTATTAGAAACTCATTATATCTGAATACGGAAAATTGTAGAAGTGGCAAATTCAAATCGCAATGTTTGAAGATCGACCCTCACTATGCAGCGAACCCGTAGAAAACCGCGTCCGGGGTATGTGATAATATAAAACGTTATTCATGAATGGGGGAAAAAAATGTTTCACTGAGAATTGGGCAAGCGAAAATGTGATTGCGCAACGATATGAAGGCGAAATGCAAAAGTGAATCGAGTTACGCAGCTTTGGCGTGTGTACATACACGAATGAAAATACGAATTTATTGAAAAACGAAAGACCCTGTAAAGATACGACTTTTGACGAAAAAAAAAGAAGAAAAGAAACGGAGTATATGCTGCGACCGAGCACGAGAATATTCGCAAAACTATTTTTATTCTACTCACTGTATATGAAAGAAAAAAAAAACATGTTCCTTCAAACTTGCTCGTGTACTCGTGGATTGTGTGATCTTTCGTTCGTTCTCATTTCGAATAAACGGGAAGAGTGTGGCTGATCCAAAATGATCGCATACTCATCGTCCCTTCATCTTTTATAAGCTAACAATAATAATGGCAATTAATTAAAATGAATTACGTGAATATCGATGCAAAAAAAAGGTCAAAGAAGACAATTTAAATATTAAATACCGAGCCAAATACATTTATCGTACTAAAAAAAAAACAAAAATTAAACGGTGCATCTTTTTTTGCCAATTGAACACCTGGATTTCGGCAACCTCTGGACAGTCTACGAGTATTTTTAATACGTAATAAATCATACGAAAAGTCGTGTATATACATATTTAAGAGGGAAAGAAAAACGCTCCAATGGCTGTACGACAAAGTTTTACGGTATTCTAGTCATGAAAATTTCTATCGGACTATATTAATTAAAAATATCTATATATATACATCTCGACACAGAGCCCGAAAAGCTATTATGTAAATAGAAATTCTAATATATAAAAATAAAAACGTGAATAAAAATGTATGTACATCCTCTCGATTTATGTAATTACGCGAAGATTCTCGAAGAGCTTCAAAATCAAGAAAATTCCTGTGTACAAGCTTCGCGGTCGCATTCAACTACGCAACATGTATGCAAAATAATAAGATCGAAATAAATGCGTGCTGCGATCATTTCTAACGATCCTTTGAATGTCAAATAAAATGTGAATGATTCATCGATCAATGAAAATTAAAAATTCAAATCGAAGTTACAATGGTCTCTTCTTTCATTTCGTCAATCATTTATCACGAGTGTAGCGAATAGACGCTCTCTTAACTCGCAACGTATTTCCTGAGTTATTAAATTATATTGTAAATAAAAAAGGTATACGTGTGTGCATATGCTGAGAAATATAAGTGTACACGAAGCCTTCGTACACGAATTTCTTTCATTTCTTCCAGCTGCCGGTGCGCAAAAAATGAACTACAATAATAATAATCAATATATTTAAAAAATTGAGATTGTTTTAATTATACGAAACTCGCGTACGCTCTTAATTATAGTTGAGAGGTCACGCGTTTCGATTTCCTTTTCTTTCCTTCCATCCATTTCATTCCTTTATTCCCTTTCCACGCTTCACACGCTGTGAATTTAAAGTCCAACGAATTTATGCAACTTTTCGAGAAAAGGAATCAAGTAAATAGAATCATTTTGTTTTTCCGACGATGCATTAACGAAAATAATTTGATGCTCGAAAGTCGTCGTTCCATCATAAGATGGAATAAGGTGGGCATGTAAAAGGAGAAGCACTCCATATGATGGAAGTAACAATAAAAAATTTAATAAAATATTTATATAATTTCTAATTACTTGATTGAATTTCTAATAGATTTAATTTCTAATTAATTGATTTAATTTCCAATTAATTGATTTAATTTCTAATTAAATTATCTAATTGCTAATTAAATTATCTAATTGCTAATTAATCGATTTAACATTTAATGAATTGATTTAATTTCCAATTGATTTGATTTCTAATTAACTGATTTAATGATTAGATGTTAGCGATTCTTGCCTTTCGAATGTACATCTTTAGGACTTCAGGATCTTACTATAAAATTGCAAGGTATTGATTATTTCGCATTGCATCAGGAATTCGATAAATTTGCACTATTTCCAGGGAGCTCTGATATTGTGATCGTGCGGTGAGGCACTCGTTTACAATGTCTTAATAATTTTGCTTCCTGCCCTGCAAATACAGTTCTGAATTTCCATCACAAGCTCCAGTACAAGATCCCATACTAGAACCAGTACAGGAACCAATGATGCAGTGCAATATTATCAACCCATTGTAAGCGGATGCCACAATGCATAATCACATTATGAAAGCATTACGTCAACAGTTATTGACGTAATGCTTTCATAATTACGTCAATAACTGTATTGACGTAATTAGAAGAACATAATTTTTAATGATCAGCAAGTGCATTCGTTTGCCAACATTGGCCAGCTGATCAGAAACGCAGTGCTCGGTATAGATGAAAGAACTAATGAAAGGTCACTCGAAGGAATGTAGATTCTCTCACCAGTCTCCAGGTTCGACACAGACCACCTCCCAACAAATTCACAAATTACACGCCGGATTTAAAACCATTACAGCAGGGCCAGGAGAGATGAACCAGTGTCAAAAAAAAGACCAAAATTGCTCAAAGTGTTCATCTAAAGTTGTATTCCTTACAGC
This sequence comes from Ophion ventricosus, assembly GCA_963932345.1. NCBI lineage: Eukaryota > Metazoa > Arthropoda > Insecta > Hymenoptera > Ichneumonidae > Ophion > Ophion ventricosus. Next base: position 25,632,114 of record OZ010716.1, read on the forward strand.
ATAAAAGTGACATTACAAGTATACTTGGACAGCGCAAGTCGTTATGTAATAAACCCACGGTTCTACGCGCTCCGTCAAGATAAAAGAAATCACGCCGCTCTACGGAGTACGACATTTTACTTCTTGCTCTTCGGCTTGACGACGTTGTATAGAATGATCAGACCGATCACTGCGTACGTCGCTTTCGCTACCTGTAAATTCAAGCAAAAAGACAAGAAAATATAAACGCGTAATTGAAAAACGTTCGAACGGCCGAGCGGCGAGGTTAGGTACGCAATCGTTTCTTTTATTCTTCACAATCGTACTCACGTTCGCACGTCCCATGAAAGTTTCGTTATTGAAATATTTAGAGAGGCCTGTGAATTTAGTTTCCTCAGACATTTTGGCTTCTGCGGGAGAATCGTTGCGCGAATGAAATTTCGTCTTCAGCGAGCCTCGAACGTCGTACGGTACTTTTCGTCTGCTAGTGCGTCATTCTCGATTGCACAGGCGCCCACGTTTCGCGAGTTATCATCGATAGCCCAAAGTCGATTTACGAAATTCGATTAATCGAGGACGTGAGAAGTTGGACTTTTTTGAGTATTGAGCGCTTTACCGGTCGATAATAATGAATACTGACTTTCTTTTTCAAAACGTAGTCCAGTGAAATTCTAGGTTTTTGAAAAAAGAAAAATTTAAATTTAAACAACGCAACGCAGTTTCTTGGCATTGACTAGTGATTGAACGAAGGTTTTTTTTTCGATTACAACTAATTTTACAAGGCTGTACGTAGTGTAAATTGTACCAAAAATTGAACTATTTTGCATACAACTCTGCCAAAAATTCAAATTTCAATTAAAAAAAAAATCCTTTTTTCAATCACGAGCTATACTTATCTACTAACAGAAAAAAATTGGTTTTTTAATTTCAGAAAATGCTATCATGAGTTATCCTGACCACCACGAGGACACTTTTTTTTGAGGGGTCTCCAGAAACCAGGTCCCAACGGCTGAATTACCGCAATTTTTTGATGAAATTTTTTAAAAATATTGTGGGAATGTTGCTCTTTTATGTGCTTAACATTTTAAATAAAATAATTTATATATTTTTAAAAAATAGAGAAAATATGCTTTTTTTGGCTTCGAAACCCACGTAACTGGGGCTGAATTCCAAATTTTCAAAAGAATCCGCGGTAACTTGCATAGATTTTAATTTGGATTCTCGAAAATGATGCAGAACTTATCAAAACCGAAGTTTCATCGGAGATATCTTAAGGTATTCCTTTCACGAACCCGAATATTTAACAATTAACTGATTTTCGTCTACAATTAAGTAAAAATACATCCCAGTCTACTACTAAAATTTCAAGCCAAGTTACTGAACTTTTAACGAAAAAATTACGATTTTGAAAATTGTTTAATTTATGTAACACTTTTCGGAGATGACACGCCGGCCACATTTCTATCTAATAATTTATATACTAAATAACTCTACATGTCTGATATAAACTACGCTAAGTATGCAAAGAATTCTGAAGATCCCGTAACGACGATAAAAACAGGGATTCACAAAATGATTAAAGAAAATATTAATGATAAAACTTAGAAAAATGTGACTAGCAGAAGAGTTTTCGTAACCGCGACTTTTCAGAGAACATCTAAGCATGAGTAAATCTACTAATTTTTTTTCGAAATTATTCATTCCAGTTAATCGTTGGGTATAATGAATAGTTGTAACTTATTTTTATTAAGCCACTACAATCTACTAATGATCTGAAAGGGCCCTCATGGATTGTGTGATCTCTCATTCGTTCTCAATTTGAATAAACGCGAAGCGTGTGTCGGCTCCAAACTGTTCGCATACTTATCGTCCCTCCATCTTTTACAAGCTAACAATAATAATGCAATTAATTGAAATGAATTACGTGAATATCGAAGAAAAAAAAGGTTAAAGAAGAAATGACAATTTAAATATTGCATACCGAGTCAAATACATTTACCGTACTCAAAACAAAAAACAAAAATTGAAATGTGCATCTTTTTTTGCCAATTGAACACTTGGATTTCGGCAGACTCTGGCCAGTCTACGAGTATTTTTAATACATAAAAAATCATACGAAAAGTCGTGTATGTACATATTTAAGAGGGAAAGAAAAACCCTCCAATGGCTTTACGAAAAAGTTTTACGGTATTCTAGTCATGAAAATTTCTATCGGACGATATGAATTAAAAATATATATATATATAGACATCTCGACACAGAGCCTGAAAAGCTGTTATGTAAACAGAAATTCTAATATTTAAAAATAAAAATCAAAGTGAATAAAAATGTACGTAAATCCTCTCGATTTGTGTAATTACGCGAAGATTCTCGAAGAGTTTCAAGCTCAAGAAAATTCCTTTGTATGTCGAGTACATCGATCAATGAAAATAAAAAATTCAAATCAAAGTTGGACTGGTCTTTTGTTTCTTTCATTTCGTCTATAATTTATCACGAGTGTAGCAAATGGCTTATGCGCCCACGAAATACGGCCCTCCACGAAAGGAATACCTTAAGGTGCAGTGTCACACCGACCGAGTGGCCATGAGTGCGAGTGAGTTAGCTGATTTGCAGATTCCCAGTGTTATTAGAGACGGCTGATATTTCGGAAAAAAGAAAAGAAACACCTTTCGTTCTGTGAAACGACGAATAGCGTGTTTCTCTTAATTTGCCCAAAATGTATGCGCCATGTCCTTAATTTCTTGAATTTGTACGAGATGATAAAAAGATCATAGTTAACTGGATTGTTTGAACATCAGTAATTAGGTCGACGACAAATTTCGGTGATCGTTGGGTTTTCTTCGGATCAGAGAACTCTAGGATCTTGCTTTCTTCATCTTCCAGTACAAGAAGTACAAAAGGATGCCTGCGTACGTGGCCTTAGCTACCTGAAAGTAATACGCGACAGTAGGATCACCCGAATCGCTTTAAGGGCTCCGTTTGGTTTGCGTTGAACGGAACTTGTAGATTTTTACTTGCAACGATTACCGACCAATTACGAAATCGTTCTTTCACGCGTGATCCAACTCTACTCACATTCGCTCTGCCGTACATAGTCTCCGAATTGAAGTGTTTGCTGAGATTCAAAGTGGGCAATTTTTCCCTCAATCCAGCGACCGGTAAGAGCGATTTCTTCGCCGTCGTCCCGGATTCGTTGAAACTCCTCGTTGGCGCGGTGCCCATTCTCTTGAAAATTTTCCGCAAGATTGACGGCATTCTCTGCAGATCCAGGGTCGATGGCATCTTCTGGATCTTTGTCGCGAGCTTTTCCTTGTCCATTACGGATTGGCTCAAAGTTCCAGCCTTCTCCTGCGCACACACATACATATATTATAAGTGTGCATTAATTTTGAGGATTTTTTTTCTTCGTAACAATACGCCTTTATTGGGAAAAAATGATTACGAATTGATCAAAGTATTGTTCATCGCTAGCCACTACTTTTTCTCATCTTTATAATAATACGTGGATTTCACGTCGAATTTTTGGTATCCTCATAAGAATGGAAGCGCTACTCAGACAAGCCATGTCATCGATCAAAATAGGTAGTAATTGGAAGGAAAAATATCTGGAGAATACGACGGGTGTGATCGAACATCCCAGTTAAGGGGGGAAAACCCGTTACAATGTTTAAAAAATCGATTTTTTTTTACACATATTTCGAAAGTATAATATATTGGGTATAGCGGAACATCGAAAAATCGAAATATGAAATATTTACGAAATCGTAGCACATAGTCGTATAACACATTATCGTATTGAAACGTATTGTATTATAGCTGAACAAGTTATTGATCGATCTGGCTGAAATTGTGGGAGGTTTCTCACTATAACATTATCGGAAGGATATACCTAAAGTTTAAAGGTTATCGAGTAAATAAATTACCTTTTTGGGGTAAAAATTGTCAAGAAAATGATCAAAAATATGAAAATTTGATTAAAAAGCCTAGTTAATTTTTAATTTTATACATTTATATATTTTTATAGGTATAACCTTCCCCTACACATGTCAATAATCGAAAAATATTTTCGATTTCTGTTTCAGATCAATAGAAAAAATGCAGAGAAATAGAGCACTTTTTGATATCACGCAAAAAACGCCTAAAGGAATACCTTATAAAGCCGCCGATTTTGTTTAAAAAAATAATTTTTTTTTCCACACTTGGAAGTTGTAATAAGATAATCTCAAAATTTTTTAATGATGCGATTATTTTATCACCTTTAAAAAAATGGATGAAAAATGACTCATTTTCGGGTGTCTAAAGGGTTTTCCCTCTTCAGCGCTTCTAACGTTTCCTTGATCGGTTTCGCAACATGAGGCCGAGCGTTGTCATGTTGGAAAATCACTATGTCGTGTCTGTTCGCGTAATCTGGCCGTTTTTGCTTCAATGCTCGGCTCAATTGCATCAATTGTTGTTGGTAACATTTTATGTTGATCAACATTTAAGGGGTTACGTGGGTTTCGAAGCCAAAAAAAGCATATTTTCTCTATTTTTTTTTTAAATATAATATATAAATTATTTTATTCAAAATGTTAAGCACATAAAAGAGCAACATTTCAACAAAATTTTAAAAAAATTTTATCGAAAAATTTGGGAAATTCAGCCGGTGGGACCTGGTTTCCGGAGACCCCTAAAAAAAGTGTCCTCGTGGTGGTCAGGATAACTCATGATAGCTATATCTGAAATTAAAAAACCAAATTTTTTCTGTTAGTAGATAAGTATAGCGGATGAATGAAGAATTTTAAAAAAAAATTGAAATTTGAATTTTTGGCCGAGTTGTATGCCAAATAGTTCAATTTTTGGTACAATTTACACTACGCATAGCCTTGTAAAATTAGTTGTAATCGAAAGAAAAACCTTCGTTCAATCACTAGTCAATGCTATTTTGAAGAAGTGTACAAAATTTCAATAACATCGGTGCATTAGTTTTTGAGAAATCGAGTCCACCGACTTCAAAAATAGTGTTTTGAGAAAAATGTGTATACCTGCGTCGCTCCTGGCCGGTCTTTCTTTGGGAGAATATTCTAAACATATTGTACTATTAGATAATAAAATTTAAAAAAATGGATGGATGGTTTTTCAAATTTTCATACCCACGTAACCCCTTAATGATTCTGTTCAAACGCAAGTTCTTCTTGCGTTTGACTCGGGTCTTCGTCGAGTAAAGCTTCCGCTTCCTCATCTTCAAACGTTTTCCGGTTGGCCTGGAAGTTCCTTATCTTCCGTGTCAAAATGACCTTTTTTATAGCGTCGAAACCAATACTCACATGTTGAAATCGATGGACCATAATCGCCATAAGCTTTCGACAGCATTCGTTGACTTTAAGCGGACCTTTTCTTCAAATTGAAGCAAAAACACAAAACTTTCCACAACTTACGTTTTTTTGGCACAAAATTCGATATGTTCAGCGCTCAAAAAAATGTCTTCTACACTTCGGCAAAATAACACTTGCTGAAAACTAAAGCCACGTGATAATGCTTTGAGATAAAATTAGTAACAATACGACCCGACGGGATATAGTACTAATTAAGCCATCTCGAGACACCTAATATGAAACGTCAGTGTCAAGAAACGAGGCAGCTCCCCAGGGTGTTGAATAATACAAATGAAATCGAACAATAAAAATGTAATATGTGGCAATCGTTTCGAAAAAAAAAAATACCTTGAGAGCGTTATACAATTCGATCATGGCGCTCGTAATTTTTTTCCCATAATTCGCCACGATATCCTGAAGATCCTTGACGAAATTATCAGCGGCCTCGTTCTTCCGCAACGTATTTATCACGTTTTCCGTGATACCCTTGATCGTCGCCATTCTCGCATCCATGTACTTGACGAAACTTTGCACCTCCTCGGCCGTGATTATACGCTCTCGTAGCTTGTTTCTCATTTCGACGATGCGCTTGATCTTCTGCTGTGACAATTTTTCCATCTCGTTCTTGTACTCGAACAGCGAGGCATTCAACTTGGCCAATTCGTCCTTCGACAGAGTTTTCAATTGCTTAAGATCGTTCGCCATGAAATTGGAAATCTTTTTGCTTATCGTCTCGTAGAGATCCCTTATGGTTTTTTCGGCAACCGACAGCAAAGAGCCAATATTGCCCGTCGAGGATGACGACGTCGGTAGGTCAGTGGGTCTCGAAGATTTCGCAGCCTCGATATTCTTGATGGGATCCGCCATTTTATCGGGCCCTTCGTTTGATTTTGTCTGTGGATAACAAGAACTTTTGCTCTTTAAATCGCTATCCGTTTGTCCGTTTGATTTCTCGTCGGATTTATCGCCCATCGGGATTGTCGCACTTATCCTCGTGATCGAAATGTCACGATTAATTTTGAGCTTGTAGGTTGTTTGGGTTTGTTATATCGATCTTGCAATCTGCTTCGGGTTTCATTGCATACTTTTTCAACATAAAATAATGTAAAGAGGATGAAGCTGGAGGCCTCGTTAAAAAAAAAAATTTGACGACGTTTTCGGAACAACTATATATATATTGAAGCTGAAATTCGTTTTCAGTTTAAATGAGTTTTATCTAGTAAAAACGAGTTCTGACTCAACGTCGACTTTACAATTAGTTTTTCCATTTGAAAACTACAATTTACTGATAAATCAATTTGAAAGTTAGTTAAAAGTAGTTTTAACTTGGAAAAGCTAGTTCTATTAAAACGAAACATTTTAAACTGTTAGGGTTTAAGACGGGTTTCAACATTGAAATTTATTTAGAAGTAAATTGTACATTTTACTAGTAAGAATTAGTTCTCACTAGGTAAAACGCATTTAAACTATAAACGGGGTGAGCGCCTTCGTTAGAACTAGTTTTTCCTAGTGAAAACTACAGTTTACCGATAAATAAATGTGAACGTGAGTTAAAACTAGTTCCAACAAAACGAATCGGTTTTAATTTTTTGAGTTTGTTGGGGTTTAAGACGAGTTTCAACATTCAAATTTATTTATCAGTAAATTCTAGTTTTTACTTGGGAAAAACTAGCTGTAACACAGGCATACAGTGAGAATTAGTTTTTACTAGTTAAAACACTTGAAACCGGATTTTAACCGTGACATAAATATATAAAGAACTGCAAATAGTTAAGTGACAAGTGTGGGGTATGCTCAAACGGATAGGGTCAAACCCCAAAAGAGCACAAGGATCGTTAAAAAATAATATTTGAAAAACAAAAGATTCGTTGAACTCTTGAAAGCATCCGTGCGCTCCTTCAGCACGCGGCGTGTTCATCGTTTATTGCTCTAGTGGTGTATCAAGAAACTATGTGACTCGCAGTTACCGAGCAAATATACAATACGGTTCGATACAGCTGCGAGAACTTTTATATCCTATATTAAGTTGCACATTTGTATCCTATATTAAGGTATCATAGATGAATTACAAAAAAAAAACGTTAAGCATACTTTGGAGTGAAGTCGGTGGCGAAAAATTCATGCCGCGAACAAACTAATAACCAATCGTCAAGATCAATCAAACGAGTAAAAAAGAAGAAAAAAAAGTCATGTACATCTCGCTCGGTGGCGAGATTCTCTCGGAAGCAAAACCAAAACGTCAAAGATTAAATTTTAAAAAAAAACAGAAAACAATGCGTGTCTCGTATTTGAGCAATGATTTGATATACACCCGACGGGTAATTATCGATACAGGGATCAGCCCCTGTCGCCGTGTCAGTGGGGAATTATGGCCACTCCTTGAACGAAACTTTCCACCAATCACACAAAGTTACTATGCAAATTGCGAAGCTTGCTTGATGTATCCCCATGCATTTATAAGCGTGAAAAGGTCGAAGAGCACTGGAGAGTTCTCGGGGAAAATCCGCTCCCTTGTCGCTCTCATCACGTCGTCACGCTCGATTATGTTCAGCTTGCGAAGAATTCTCAGTGCACTCTTCAGTGGAACGAGATCGATAACGTCGCCAATTTTCCCGTTTTGATCTCTCGGAATATTGATGGAAGATCTGCGTTGAGAAGACGAAAGAAAAGTTCACGTTAGTCGCGGGGCTGTTGATCCGTAGTTGAAGCAATTTCGGGAAAATAAGTGTGGGCGAAATTCAAAATACCGATCTTTCTTCATTCTAGGTTTAAGGCCAAGTGTCACACCAACCGAGCGGCCATGAGTGCGAGAGAGATAGCTGATTTGCAGATTCCCAATGATTTCTGAAACGGTTAATTTTTGGGAAAAAAGAAAAGAAACACGTTCCGCTCTGTTGAACGACAAACAACCGCTTTCTCTTCTTTTGCCCGAAATATGATCCGTCTAGGAGAAAACTTGGCAGTAGGATTTTTACCGACTGGACGTGTGACACATGGCCTTAACGAGTTTCGATAGCGTTCTTTAGCTGCAAGAGTGAGGATGAAAATACCATGAGTTTTCGGCAGACTGTCAACTTCTTGCGAATAAAATTTCATTGTAAAAATAAATCATTATTGAGCAATTTCCAACTCATTGTTGAGTAAAAATTCCAAGCCGAGAAATTATATTAATACTTATCATTTTTTCAATTAAATATATATTGCAATTTTATTCGAGAAAAAAAACCGATAGACTTTGCTCAATTTTTTTTTCGAGACGTCCGAGTATTCCGCCCATAAATGTTGAACGATACTGGTATTTTTTTAAACGTAGATAATATCCGATAAAAATTCAACTTCTAAGTTTCGATGAGTTCCTCTGCATCATTTTTGCGAACGGTACAATTGAAGCCTCGGCTCTCGCTGACATACTAACTGCGCTCATTATTATTGGCCGTATCGACGTGTGATAAAAACAGTATCCTCCAACAATAATCAGGGAAACGCTCGATTCTCTTTGAATAATAAGTGTTTCAAGACATCACCTGTCGAATTCTTTGAACAACGATGAATTGTCGGACCGGCCGATTCTCAGGAACGGTATGACGACTCTCTGTATCGTGAGAATCTTCAGCACCGCGTCTGGCGATCTATGCGTGAATGCAGGTGCAAATTCTTCGAAAGCAACCCATCCCTGGCTCTTGTAGGTTATCAGAAAGACGAAGCGATTTGTAATCTCTGCGAGGAAAAAAAGCGGGGAAAAAACAATCAGTGTGCCTGAGGAAACTGGATTGCGTAAATGTCAGAAACATTTTTCCCTCCAAGGGATCATAAAAACCATTTTTTATTAGCATTTTCTTTATCGCTTGGAACGATTGGGAACTAAAAAAATGCATCACCGTTACGTATACACAGCACGCAAAAATTTGGAAACACTGAAGGGCTGTGAAGCTCATGGTTTTCTAAAAATCTGATTTTTTTTCTTATAAATGAACTTCCCTCTCGATATTTTATTTTGAGCCCCATAGTTTTCAAGCGCATTTTTACGAACTGCAAAACTTTTCACAAAGCTGTATGACTTGACAGTAAATCAGTAAACAAATTTTTTCGAGACAAATTAGATTTTAATTTCGGACTTTTCGAATCCCTCGGAGAAGAAATTGTCAATTCCTAAAAAGACGACAAGCGACTTTACAACGTTAGGAAAATAGCGAAAAAATGAACAGATTCAACGCTACCTAGGAAGTAAAACAAGTTGCGGAGAAAAATTTTTAAAAATGGAGTTTGTTTTTTTTTCAAATGCTATGGGGATCTTCTCGTCCCGATCGAAAAATGAAAAAGTCCAACCATATTTTAGCCGGTCGTATCTTAAAAATAGTTTTTTTTAAATCAACGAATCAAGTAGAAAACTTCGTGGATAGTTCTCATTCTCTAACAGTATTCCGTGTACTTACGAGTCTTCCTAATGTCCCAATTCCTTGGTCCAAGCTCTTCGAGCTCCGCTTGTCGCGCCGTCTTATCATTACTGACCGAGCTTTCTCGTTCAGAGGGATTTTCTCGCGCCGTCTCAACCGTCCACGTTGGGTCAACATTGCGAATCGTTGCCTCATTGCCGTTGACCGGTGACTCGTCCGAGCTCTGGGAAGCGTTTCCGTTCTGTACGAAGCCAATCGTGTCCTCGATCGCATCGGACCATTCCAAGGGTGTACCTGTACGGGGCGAATAGTAGGAGGCCTCGTTGGAAACTTGGCCCTGATTGTAGGCCTCGCACGTTGTTGTTGCTCTGTTAACGGGGGAATTTGCGCCGTACTCGAGCCACGATTCAACGTTGATTTCTTTCAATTTTACCAGTTGTTCGCGTTCTCTAGCGATCTGATAGATTAGATGATTTATCTTGTTCCACGAGGCGGCTCTGTTATCGTTGTTGTTTCCGTACATGACAGGTGGAGATTCGTAGTGGCAAGGCGTTTGGGGATCAAGTTTCGTGCTCTCAAAATTTGCCGTCTCGTTGAATCTTTGACCGGAACTTTCAGCCGGTTTCGTCGACGCCGCAGTCGCGGATACGTCAAATCTGAAGGGATTCGTATTGGAGAGTCGAACGACCGGTGATTCGTGACATTTTTCAAGGGTCGACGGGGCGACCATGCAGCCGACGAAATTCTTTGCGCATTCGGCCAGTGAATCCTCGAATCTCTGTCGCGGCGGAAGCGCCGGCGGCTTGTTCTGAGGCATTGTCGGCGGTTCCTGAGCGAATGTCGGAGTGTTCTCGTTGGGAATTTGTTCGAAATTTGGCGTTTTTCGGCGAGGCTCGAAGGTCCCGTTGCACTTTGAAAGCGTTTCAAAGTCCCCGGAAGACAAGTTAAAGTGATTGTAATTCTTGCCCGGATCGTTCGCGTTCTCATCCCCAACGAACGGGGAGGATGAATTTTCTTCATTATTCGACTGACGCTCCTTGGTTGTTTTTAAGCTCGAGTCAGTGAATTCGCGCGTCGAAAGTTTCGCGTTGGAAGAGTTTTGAATGTTTTGCCAAATCTCGTTGTCCCACAGTCGGCTCGAGCGCAAAACTCTTATGAGATCCTTGAAATCCTCGATGACCTCGGCATTAACGGCGTAATTGTTTTTCGAGTGTATCTCTAGATCGGATCTTAATCTTCTCATCGACAATCTCATACAATCGTTCATGTGATGCTCCATCTCCAGGCAGTGCTCGGCACTGTTCCTCGAAATCGTAAGACCCGAGAGCAGCTGCGACCCTTCCTCCTCGACGATCGCGCTCAACACTTGCTGTCCCGCCGGCTGCTGCTGCTGCGTTGGTCCGTAAAAACTCGGATCCATCGGTTGGTCGTACGGTGCATCGTTCATGTCAACCGTTTCACCCTGGAGAAGCACCGAGAAGTAGACAAACTTGTAGTGAGAACGGAAATTGCATTATCTTTGTCGGTGATAACGATCGGTAATTGGGCCAATATCGATCGATTGAAATAACTTTGTCGAACTCGCACGATCCCCACAACCGATTACGCCTCATTATTTAGCTATCGTATGCCATGTTGACGGTTAAACATCCCAAATTGAAATTGATGCAGTGCGTTGACCGGATATGACATTTTTTTATCGATATCCATGTATTTCGGCGGACTCCTCTCGGTAACATCAAACTAAGGAGGCTCGAACGTTTTATCGACTAATGTTACGTACTGATTTATAGACGTTATTACGTTCAAAGTTCAACTTCGAAACTTCGATCAGTTCCGCCGTATCGTTTTTTGGAGAAAAATATATATTTATATTGAAATCTAGACAATTTTTCACTCTCTTTTGAACAGTCGAAAATTTATACAGTTTTCTCATTGAAATATTGACAAGAAAATTCCAGCTCCATTTACGATTCCTCATAAGATAATTTGCTAAATCGTCTCTACGTTAACGCTTTTTTCCCTCAGAATTGACGTGGAACGTTTTCGAAGCTGAACTTTTACTGTATGTTTGTGCATGGAAAAAACAGTATTCTTCAACGTTCGCCCCCCCCCCCCCCCCCCCCTCAAGATTAACTCCAGATATATGTGTTGATAAAGAAATGCCTTCCTTCTTAGTTCGACAAAAGGATTATTTTATTTGTAATATACCAGTAAATATACAAGCCTAGCGGTTTTTTGAAAATTAAAGAAAAAAGCAATAAAGTCTCTTTTTGTATTAAAAAAAAAAAACGGTGGCTGATCAAAGGTGTAAAAGCACGGAGACGCGAGATGATTTCGGTTTCAGGGACAAGTAGGGTGCCACTGCAGAAAAGATTGCATAGATATGCTCCTGCTCGATTCAAGGTATGCTTGTTTAGATATGCTCCCGCTCGAATCAAGGTCTTAATCATCTGTTGTCGAATGGTCTGCTGTAGCGCGACAATGCAACATGCGAAAGATTGTTTTTCGTCTTTTTTGTTTATGTTCAATCGGATAAGGAATTTAGAAGACTAATATGATCGTGACAAAATGTTTGGAAAAATAATGGTGATGATTGCTTCGTTGGAACGCAACGAAATTTTTTTTCAATTGGTCTTCTATCTTTACTTCAATTATTAACCAACATTTTGTTTTCAGATTTAGGTTGTCGATCGCCAATAAGTATTCTAACAAAAAACGAACTTGTGCAATAAAAAACAAATGTGAATCGTCGTTGCAATTACGACGATGCAAACTGTGAAGACCATTTGGAAAATTTATGACACACGCGAGATTGAGATGAAGATTTGATGAAGGATACACTGAGCGCTGGCATTTTATTCATCTTTTTGTTTGCTTAACAGGTAACGCTAAAACCGCGGCGATCCTAAAAATGCTTTTTTGATAGTGTTAACGAGAGAACTCCTGGAACTACAGTCGGATTTTTCGCTGGATGAAGTGCCCTCGTGAATGACGAAAGCTTTGCTCGTATTCAAAATATTCGACTTTTTAATTTCGCTGAGAATCGGATAAAGCTTTGTCTTCCAATCGCAGCTTTCCCCGATCGGGTTTTGTCCCCGTTCAGCAGTCTCCTCGCCTGAGGTGGAATCCTCGTCAGGATCGATAAGCGGTTGTCTGTCGTCGAATAAATTGCGCGAAGGCGGTGCATCGAGAGATTCCTCGGAAGATTCGCGTTCCGCGAACGTCGAGTCTCCCGTACGATTCGAACGTGCAGTCTCGTCCATAAAGTCATACTTGTGCTCGGCCTCGGCCGGGTCATTGTCGATTTTACTACGTGAGGAGTCACTCGAGTCGCTCAAGTTTTGTCGGCTTGTTTCGAGAACTTTGGGGCCGCACCAAACATCCCACGTATCCGTGTCAGATTCCATGTCGATATCATCGACGATCGGATCAACCCTTGACGATCGCACGCAAGACTCATTGCCTTTGGTTGCCGGATTGTTGGGAATTTCGAGATCTTCGAGTAGCAACGACTCCGAACCCAAACATATCGGCGACGAATCGACAGCCGAATTATCAGGTCCCAGCACCTGGTCGATTTTCTCCGGGAGTAGCTCGAGATTCGTCGAAATCTTCGCCGAATCACCGTCCACCGATGTCGCGTTTCTCTCGGGCTTGCTCTCCTCTTCAGCGATGGACAGGTCGTCGAAATCGAGTTCCGAGTTGTTGTTCGGAGTGAGACGGGAGGCAATAAGATTGAACAATTGCTGGTTGCGCGGTCGTATGCGAACGGTCTTGAGCCAATCGTTTATATCTCTCGCCGAATTTTCCCGTATTTTATCGCTCACACTCGAATTTCCGCACGTATCTTCGCTCTCGGGCAATTTTTTCGTCGTGCTCGACAAGTCCTCAACGACTTTGCTATCCACATATCCGGATGTCGATTGTTCCTGAACGTCTCGCGAATTTTTCGAGACGGAAGCTACGGTTGGATCGTTCGATTCGGAAATTCCCGTGGAAGGAGCGGTGCTCATTTCCGCCAGAGATTCCGACAACGCCTTATCTACTATATCCTTCTCCTCGTTGTTCCTTTCCTCGGTTGTCGACTGCTCGTTGGACAAATTTTCGAGGTCGGCGATCGCCGCGCTACTCATCAGTTTCAAAAGGCTGTTCGGGATAAATATCTTCGTAGAGCCTCGCAGCTCTTCGCTCAATTTGTTCGTCATTGCTCTCAGCGAAGGTTCCAAATCGATTCCGGACTTTATGTTTCCGTCGGGTACACAAGTAAGATCGGAATTCTCGTCACCACCGCTGACGATCTTGTTAACGATTTTCAAAAAAACGTTGCTTGCGTTCGGAAGCTTCAAAGTCGTTTTTACCATTGGTGAGTCTTCCACAATTATTCGGACAGGCGTTTTGGTGCTCATTTCCGGATGTGGCAAGCTTCGAGCCACGGGGCGATCGTTCGCGATCGCCACATCCTGATCTTCGTCGCATTTCGGGACTTCATTGTTCTCGGGCACGATCACGCTGGACTGGACCGGTTGTCTCGTCGTTTTTGCGACTGAATCAGACACCGCGCGTTTCAGAGTCGCGCGAACTTCTGACCAATCGATGCGTTCCATGCGACCGCATCCACCGAGTCTGCTTCGAAGCGTGCCGAATTCGGTCAAGGCTGCCCCGTCGACGTCACCGAGATGCAGCGGAAGCTGCATCGCGCAATCGGCACTTGCACCCTCGTCGGTCAAGAATCCGTTGGATATTTCCTTGCAGTCGTTGCCCGACGCCTCGTCGACGCGAATGTTCGTAGAGCTTGCGAGCGCGGCCTCAGGCCCGTCGGCATCGCCGTTCTTGTGAACGATCTCGATCGACTCGTAGCGTCTCACGAATATTTCTCTGCGCATTCGTGGCCTTGTCTTTTTTGGCGCATCAGCGCATGAGTCGTCGGCCGCGTGCCTCGACGTAGCCTCGTGCACCGGACGATCGCCCTGGACGATTTTCCTCTCTCGACTCTCGACTGCCCGCGACTCTGAGTCAATCGATAAACTATTCTCACGTATTTGCCCTGGTTTCTCTCTAATCGACAAAATTGATGTAGACTTAGCGGCCCTCGATTCGCGACATAATTTCAACAAAGTTTCGTAATATTTGGCGTTATTGTCGTCGCTTACGGACGCTGACGCAGCGCCGACGCAAGTTCGTACTAAATTAACATTGTTCGAGTCGCCCGACTTGGACGGCTCGCCTCTGTCGGACGATTTGAGAAAGTTGCAATCCAAGAAACGTCGATACGGATAGTTCGGTGGCCTGATACGAACCATTTTTCCATAAATCGCCAATCCGTTCTGAACCATCCAATCGGTTATGTGGAAATCCTCGTTTTCCTCGGTGTTAGTCAGGCACACCAGCATCGAGTTGTTCTGGCGAGTGTCCACAAAGAAAAATATTTTAAAAAAAGATGCATATAGTCCAGGTAAAGATAATTAATATTGTTGCGAGCTTTGCGTCCAATGACGTTTCCAAGAGGGACGAGAGCGTTTTATCGATGAACGTTAAAAAATACGGTCTTTTTGAAGCCCATGCTTTAACAATGATCGGTAAAAGGTTCGGGCCTTTCGAAGATTGCAAACGGGATCTGCAATTCGATAAAGGCCGGAAAAAACTTACATCGGTGTCTATTGACGCGATCGTAGCAACGAGCGGTACGTTGGTCGCTCTCGCGACGAATTCGCACGCGACGCTTCGCGACCATCGCGTCCCCGTCGTTGGTTTCAAGTTGTACAATCCGCAGGGTATCGCCTGCGCCGGCAAATTCGAGAAGCTTCGGTGCAAAAAGTGTATGCACTCCGGTGGATAGCTCTTGACCGTTCCGTAATCGTAGAACATTACCTGTCAAACCAAATGAACGAACGCAATTTTTTTTTTTCAACACTTATACATTTATTTCAGTTTGTTTTTTCATCGAATCCGTATTTTCGATTTCTTGAATAGTTTTATATTACGAAATCGTTCTTTAATTCACTCGCCAACATTTTAAGGGTGCGTAAAATTTTTCTACAAAAAATATCTTATAGCTGGCGATTTCTTATCCTTTTTTGAGAATTTTCCAAAATAGAGAATATAGTGTCGAAAATTTGGATAAAATTGATAAAAATTCAGGAAAATCAACGAAGTCAATACACGTGAAGATTTTTATTTTACTAACTATTTGTTGAGCAATTATTTGCTTGAACTATAGGTATACAATTTTTTTTGCATTATTATTGAAAATCGATACCCGTAAAACTTCAAAGTCCGATATTTTTCAGATCTTGTGAAATCGCGGGTACCAAAACTCTGATGAAATCAAACTTGTGCTTGCGATTGTACCATAGTACATGTTTGAACGAAAGAAAATTCATTTCAAGAGAAAGAAAAATATCTAAATTATTTTGAGAGCATTATCAGGCGATTTTTCAAGCGTTACTCACAGTGACGTAGCTGTCCAATCTAATCTTCTTGACGATACCTCTGTGCCACTTGCCGTCGTACATGCAAGCGCAATTCATCCCTTTCTCCATCACAGCGAGCGGCAACATGTACTTATTGGCGTGAATCTCGTAGAATGCGCTAATAAAAGAACAGAGAAAAACATCAATTTCCCAATTGGGTTCAACGAGATACTTCGAGATATGTCCAGCTACGAAATTTTTGAGTTTGAACTCACTGAAGTTCGTTCATGAACAGATTGAACTTGGGGATTCGTTTCAATAATTGTATCCAGAAGAACGAGGGCGTGAATACGTCGGACACAATGACGTCTATGTAATCGTGGATACCACGATCCAGTTCGGTCACGCATATCTGGGCAACGGTCTCGCCTATCGTCATCACACCGTCCGGAACGAGTATGTCGACTGTTGACTGGCACTTCAAAATTGCGAGAATGTACGTATTCGCAAGTGTAAAATATTCGTTACGAGAATCGTTAAAGCGCATTGAACAAATGTTGAGGTAAAATAATGTAAGAAATGACGTTGAAGTTTACATCGTTGGAATTCAACGATATTTTTTTTCTTCATTTGTTGAAAATCATTATCCAAAGACTTAAAAAAAAAAAATTAGTCGTAAATTTCTAATAACAATACGTAAAATCGTGTCAAACTATATTTGGAGAATGGAATCGGGGGTGCAGAGGGGGGGAAATAGAGGTCTGAAAAAAGCGGCAAAAAAGCGGCAAAAAACCTGGTAGAAACCCAAACAAACCCAAACAAATATGGAAGAAAGAGACGAAAGGTGTGCCTAAAAAAATAGTTTAGAGGAATCATCAACGGAAAGCCATCAAAGTGGGGAGAGGACCTCGTCAAAGCTGTGCAAGAAGTGAGAGAAGGAGGAACATGGCAGGCAATAAAAGAACGTGGGAGGAATAGAGCATAAAGTAGAAAGGGGAATAAAAATCAAAACGGACCAGAAAATTCAGTACGTCTGAAGCCGGATTGATAAATCAACATACTGCAAAGAGTACAAGAACAGAAACTGGAACGCAAAAATGGAAGAATACTGCGAGGTAAAAGATATCAGAGGGGAAACGAAGAAACTACGGGCAAGGATAAGGTGTAGAAATATAAGAAAAAAGGAAGTAAGGGATATAGGGACAATACCTGCAAAATTTGAAGGAGAGGGAAGGAAAGTTTCGACCACATTTGTGGCTGTGAGGCGGTCAAGGCAGAAATTAGAGCGGAAGTAGTGGAAAAACTAAAAGTGCTGGAATACTAAGGGGGCGGGGTGGGGGGACTACGGGAAAAGTACAGAAACTGGTTAGGAATAATCCTGCCAAAGAGTTATGTGCATACTTACAAGAATTCGAGGCTGTGGCAAAGCATGTAGCGCAAAGAGAAGGAAATAGCAGTGTATCAAATTATCTGGAAACGAAGGAATGTGGAACGGAGGAGGAACTGAACATCCTTAAATAAACTCTTAAAAACTTAAAATAAATACCCTCAAAGGATGTCTACCCTGGAAATAAAACTACTATAACTAAAACTACATAAAATCGTGTGAGTGCCTTTCACATGCTAAAAAGCAAAAAAAAAACAATTGGCGCAGTTAAGGTAGTAGATTCGCCACAATCACGTTGAAAGGTTTATTCTCCACTCAATCGATGAAAGCTCCGAAATATTGCGAAATGTCCTTATAATGTAGGTTGTACATCTTATCGGGATGTAAAAACTTATAAAGGAATGATGAAAACGCCTAATATAATGTTTACCTAAGCCTGAATTTTGTATCAGACTATCCATTGCGGCCACTAAATGTGAAATTTTCCACTGCTCCCCATAAGAACACGTGTAAAATCGTGCAATCTTTGATCGCTAATATCTCGAATACACAACGGTGAAGCCTTTTGAAATTTTGCAGTTAATCATTTAATAGTGTCCTGAATGGATCCTCAAAATTAAACAAAATCTATAGAAAAACGCCTTGGCGAGACTACTACCTTAAAAAGAAAAAAATTGCGTTACATTCCAACGACGCAAACTTTAACGTCATTGAAAGAACGCCGACTATACGAGAAAGCATTAATGAAGATCAGCCGATCTCGTCTTACCAGGACAGACGGTATTGGCTCTGTAGGCTCGACGTACTGCTCGTAAATATTGTGAAGTGCCGCGAGGCTCGGTACTTTGGGTCTGTTGCCGGGCTTGATGTTTGGTTTCGTTGTCTTTGCGTCGAACAGCTTAAAGTCCCCTTTGTCGAGTAGACGAGCGTAGTGAAAGATATCCGGGAGATGTCTTGCGTAATCGATCACGCTGGCGAACCCGAGTTCCTCGTAATTCAGAGGTATCGTGTAAGCCTGTTGATAGAGAGCGGGTAGATCGGCGCACCAAATCCCATCCGGATGTTTCTCTATGAGTTTTTGAAGGCGAAATCTCGTACGTTCGCTGATGAGAACGGCTATGCTCTCGCTCCCCTCTCGACGCGTTTCTTGCTCTATTTCCTCGTGAGCAAGATTCTCATTTTCATCGTTTGCCGAACGTTCTTCGGGTCTCGGCGTGTCCACGTGCTCTTGTCTCGACGGATGAGTATTTTCCATGTCGAATGAAGCGACCGCGAACTCCTCGTCATAGCGATCCTCGGTCTCGCTGTCGGAAAAACCGCCAGGTCTGGCATTGGGAAAATCGCGATTCTCCGTGGCGATCGGCGGCGGGTCCTGCCTCTGCGACTCCGGGTTCATCCAGCCGTCCCGTGGCTGGTTCAGATATCTGGAAACCGGATAGATCATGTCGCCCTCGACGACGATCTCGTGGCTGATCTCCCTCAATTGGCGGCCCAAATCGTACACGTCCACGTTATTACCGAGCCGATATCTCGCGTACTCGATAACTCGACTCTTGTGCACACCTTTCGCCTGACTTTCCTTCACCATCCTCACGATCTCCGCCATCGACGCGCTGTCGAGCCTTATCGACGGCGGCGCTACCCTCGGATAGCACGGACTCGGCCTGAACGTTCGCCTGCCCGAATGCGACGATCTCTTGGAATTTTGACCCGCCACCAACTGACTCACGTGCCTCGACTTCTCCGTTACCAACGGATACGCGTAGTACATGCCGTTCCTGTACTTGAGGCACAGGCCGCCACTCATACTGTCCAACAAGTCCAACAGGCACGTGTATCCAAGCTGACGGAACGGTATACGAGTACCCTCTTGCTCCCGGTAATCCTGATCCAGCTGGGCAACCGGCACACCGATCGTAAACGCCTCCTTTCTTGTTATCAGCAGCGCCGACAGGAGCGTCTGCACCTCCTCGCGACTCGGCAGTCGCGGCATTTCTTCTTTTTTCTTCTACGCAATGCCTCAAGGAGATTTCGCGACGGTAAGAAAGATTCTTTTCTTCAGCTTCGCTCGCCGTTCGTTCGCTGAAAATTGACAACAATATTACTGTTGCGTCGTGAAACAATTGTATTTCGCAAATTGTAATGAACATTCGAATGTATTTTTTCATGCCTCGGCATCAGTGTACTCTCTATTTGGGACTCGATTACTCCTTCGGAAGGCTTTCTAAATCTTAACAGGCTCGAATTGATGTCAAGTCATTTAGTGCTTGAAATATCTGAAGGCATTCCTTTAGTGGAGGAACGTATTTTGTGGCTGCATAAGCCAGGACCCTTTTGAATAATGATTCATTAATCTACTAATTAGTAGATTACTATGAAGCTTCATAAAAATAAGTTACAATTATTATATCCAACAATGAACTGGAATGAAAAATTTCGCATACATTTTGTAGATTTTAACGTTTTTACATGTTCTCTGAGTATTCGCGTTTACAAAAATTCTTCCGCTAGTCATATTTTTCTAAATTATATAATTAATATTTTCTTCAAACGTTCGGTAACCCTCTGTTTTTATTGTAGTTACGGGATCTTCCGAATTTTCACATGCTTAGAGCAAACCACGATATCAGACATCTAGAGTTATTTATTAAATAAATTATCAGATAAAAATGTGACCAGCATGTCATCATCTCTAAAGTCGCTATTTTTTGTTAAAAGTTCGGTAACTTGGCTTGAAATGCTACCTGTATACTGGAATGTTTGAAAAAATTTAATTCCAGATGAAAATCAGTGAATTGTGGAATATTCGAATGCGTGAAAGGAATTCCTTAAGGGGTTACATGGGTTTGAAAATTTTTAAAAATCTATTTTTTATTTGTTTTATTATCTAATAATACAATATATCTAAAATATTCTCACGAAATTTTAAGTCAATCGGAGTCAAAGTCTAAGAGAGAGAGCCTTTGGGAATTTCCCCCGTTGGGAAGAACCGGTCAAGAGCGACGCAAGTATACGCATTTTTCTCAAAACATTATTTTTTAAGTTGGTGGACACGATTTCTCACAAACTAATGCACCGATCTTATTGAAATGTTGCACACTTCAAATGGCATTGACAAGTGATTGAACGAAGGTTTTTTTTCGATTACAACAAATTTTACAAGGCTATACGTAGTATAAATTGTATTAAAAATTATACTATATTGCATACAACTCCACCAAAAATTCAAATTAAATTTTTTTTCTTTAATCCTTTGTTCCATCACAAGCTATACTTATCTAACAGAAAAAATTTGGTTTTTTAATTTCAGATAAAGCTATCATGCGTTATCCTGACCACCACGAGGCTACTTTTTTCTGAGGGGCCTCTGGAAACCAGGTGCCACCGGCTGAATTTCCCAAATTTTTGGATGAAATTTTTAAAAAATATCATTGAAATGTTGCTCTTTTATGTGCTTAACATTTTGAATAAAATAATTTATATATATTTTTAAAAAATAGAGAAAATATGCTTTTTTTGGCTTCGAAACTTACGTAACCCCTTAAATACTACTTTAAAAAAAATCAGGAACGTCGAAACGTTTCATGGAAACAATTTTCATCTGCAAGACTGCAGTCGGAATAGAAAGAAAAAATGCAGTATGAAAAAAAGTACTTGAATTACGAGCACAAGAAAATGTTAGAATCGTGACGATCCCTTGTGCCGTCAAAGAACAAATTCATGAATAGTTCTTTCAGTTGTAGTAGAAATTTACAAAGGACTTATTTGGTCCTATACAATAAGCCTTTGATTAATTTGAAGGCGTTTAATTAATTTTATATATATACAATAAATCAAATCCTTATCTTTAATTAATTTAAAGGCCTTTAATTAATAATATATATTTAAAATTAATGAAAGTCTTATGGTGGAGGACCAAATAATTCATTCGTAAATTTGTTAATTCGAAACATTTCGTAAATAATTATAGATATGTATATTTTTTTTTTTTAGGCAGGCTTTATTTTATAAAGACTCTCCCTACTTTATTATTACAATAGAGCGAAATGTTGAATAAAAAGAGTGATGGCCTCTTCGCAATTACGTCCTGACAATTATATTACGCTAAAAAATCAAAGATCGTAAGAAGCAACGCACAAGTATCCACGTGCACGACGTCGCAAATTCTTCTTTCTGCCCTCGTACGTCAAACAGTAAATGGGAATAATTAACACGTCCGCATTGCTAAATATCATTGACGCGGGATTAAGGACATCGCGGAATATAAAATGGGGTCTGCGATGTGTAAAAGAGACACAACTCACCTCTTGCGTACGTTTTTTTTTCACGCTTTTAAACTGAAGACAGGAGAACGGAAGAAATAGCCGCAAGCCGACATCGCAAAGCTCGTACAACTGCCGGCGTTTCAGATTTTACTAGTTTTTACTCGACCGTGCGAGCGAAACAAAGCAGCGACGCTCAGGAGCGCGTACTGACGGAGAAAAAAAAATTCTCTTGAAGCAAAACGTACACGCGTGTCCCTCGAGTAATCCGAGAACAAAGAACGAGAAATGTAAACAACGTGCACGTTCTGTATGAAACCGCCAAGAGAAAACACTTATCTTCTAAGACTTTACGGCCAATCACGCGCGAAGGACGGACCGGAGAGACCACCGATTGGTCAACACCGCAGACGTGGCAATTTCGATGCGCGCAATATCCGGTTCTCATTTTTCATTGAAAACAAGGCGCTTTTTTTTTTCATTTCCTAATTAACACGACAAACATAATTACTTTTTTTTAACTGTGAAATAATTGTTCCCGAGTTAGATAATTCTTATTAATGTAATTTTTAATCATACTTATTGTTTTAACCGGCGAAATTTGAATTTGCAAGAAGCAGTTTGCAAAAAACTTTTTTCTACGATGAATAAAACGGATTATCGAACAAAAGTTATTAAGTCACTGTACTTTTAATTCACCGATAAAGGAAGGCTTCAAATAAAAGTTAAAGTAAATTTAGCCTTCCAATCGATTTTCTTTTTTGTATCAGGAATTTTTCGCAGCTTTGCCTCTCGTTATTTTTTTAAAAGTTTTATCACGGATTATTCCCAAATGTTTTGCCATTAATTACTCAATTAATGGCAAAACATTCGAGAATAATTAATGATAAAATTAAAAAGAAATCGACTAGAAAAATTGATTTAAATTCAATTGAAATAAAATTTAAAAAAATATATAATCTCATATGTATCTGAATCCTGAATTTTTTTATACACCGAATGCACGACGAATCATGGTTTACTCATTCAGAAATTGCTTTTCTAGAACATACCTTTTCAACGCATGCCAAGCTTCTCCAAGCTTTTGGCTATTCAGACGAGAGTAGATCCGAGCGCGACTGCCGCACCGTCCAGCGGTGAACGTTTGTACGAATTCTCATTTGCCAAAAAATCCAACAGGTGGATCCGTCCCGATCTTCCACCTCAAATTTAATCGCGAGAATCTCGATAAATTTTTTTTTTTAATGCAAGTTGCTCTAGGTTGTTCATTTTCTCGGGCTGTACTGAGGACACGGTCTTACATAAAGGTCTTGAAACGAGGGTGAATTTCAGTGGAAGGGGTAGGCACGCTCAGTGTCCAAAGCGCTGCTGTCGACGGGTGTCCTTCCCCGGGCCCTTTAACTTTATAGTCAAAAACGTGACCGTGTATTGCTCTGAATGGAAAATACTTGGTGATAATTTTTTTTTGTAATTCGTCGTGTTCGTGTTTAGTCCGAGAGTTCAGCTTACGAGATGCCTAATGCGGGTGCCGTACCAAAGTGCAAAACAAGGTATAGAAGTGTGAAAGAAAAGTGTTCCGTTTTCAAAATGCTAAAAAACGTGGAATATAAAAAATGGCTAGCGGCGATTCCGGGTAGTGCACTGAAGCAGTCCCGTCCCAGTACGTTTGAGAGAAATCATTTTCTTTCGTATCAAGCATATAAAAAATTACGATTAAGGCTAAGTGTCACACGTCCCGTCGGTGAAAATCCTACTGCCAAGTTTTCTCTTAGACAGAACATATTTCGGGCAAAAGAAGAGAAAGCTGTTATTCGTCGTTGAACAGAGCGGAACGTGTTTCTTTTCTTTTTTTCCCAAAAATCAACCGTTTCAGAAATCATTGGAAATCTGCAAATCAGCTATCTCTCTCGCACTCATGGCCGCTCGGTCGGTGTGACACTTGACCTTAATATATATGATTAGGGTCTACGGTGCTTGCACCACGTTCGGGAAAAAGAGACGAAATTGCTATATTCCTTCTCGGTCACACACGATACCTCGACATTATGAGCGAACCTTGCGGCGTAAATTGGAATTTACGAACCTTGGACACTAAGCGGGCCTAGCCCGATCACGGTCGTTCCAAGAAATCTGTATTTGAGACCGTGATTGAGGATCGTGCATTGATAATGGCGTTTCTTGGGCACTGTTTTATTTATAAGGTCCATCAGTGATCTATAGATAGAAAGAACGCAACGTATGTGCTAAGTGTATGTGTGTGTATATATATATGTATATATATATATATTCGTTGCTGGTGTATCGGATTTTTTGAGGTTTCTTAAATATCGCATAACTTAACGTTACAATGGATATATTTAAATATATTAGGATTATACACGTCCCTCTCATACATTCGCAACTATTCTATGTATAAATAGTGTTTTAAGTTGCTGACCATATAGCGTACGACGAGATATTTGTCTATCGATAATAACGATAAGAAAAGGGCTGCACGTTCTTGGGCGAGTCGTGCTTTGCTCCCGGAACAAAATTTTTCGCCGATAAAGGGCTCGTTTTTTTTTCTTCTTTTTTTCGGAGATCATAATGTAATTCCGATCGTCGTATCACACGACAGCTGCTCATCGACTCAACACACGTTCTTCTACTTGTCCGCGGGCTGGAAGTTAATCTCTTAAATGATTCGATTAAATCTCTTAATCCGAGGAAAGAAAACCCTCAACAAGAATTACAATAATGGATATGGATTTACAGATCCGATTAACATTATCTTTAACATTGATGCGGATGCGTGTCCTCTCTCTCTCTCTCTCTCTGTTTTTTCTTTTCTTTTCTTCAGTTTTCTTCTCATTCTCGTGCGAGACTATTCAGTAACAAGATCCATTTATACATTGCT
Organism: Ophion ventricosus; assembly: GCA_963932345.1. Classification (NCBI taxonomy): domain Eukaryota; kingdom Metazoa; phylum Arthropoda; class Insecta; order Hymenoptera; family Ichneumonidae; genus Ophion; species Ophion ventricosus. The sequence goes on from OZ010716.1 coordinate 25,656,799, forward strand.
ATATGTAATATCTAGAAGAACACATTTCGTTTCAACCATATTCTCAAAAATAATCATACCCCGCGATAATACAAATTCGCAGTGAATCGCGCGCTCGGTTACGGCTTGTCGGAAAATCTTGGTGATGTCGCGAGTGCTTGGATCGGCAAGCCTTTCACTCGAGGGGGCTCGTTTTGGTGTACGCGACGGTTTGCGGCCGAGCGAATCGGGCAAAGCAAAGAAAGAGGCTCTAGCGCTCCACCGATCAATGTTAGGGATCCGCTGCCTTTTTTCAACGCAGATTCGTTCAACAACTGAAATTTCGATAAGTCCCAGCTGTATTGTTTTCGAGGAAAGAAAATTATTCAAATTTAGACGATTTAGCAAGGGTTTTCTTACGGGTAATCGCGAATTCAGCTGGAATTTTATTGTCAACGAGCGCAGTCAATATATCGAAGATAAATATTAACTGCTGCCAAATTCACAATTTTTCACAAGAAACAGTGCCAAGTTGCTTAAATTTCAATTTATTTTCCGTGGAATTTCAAACCCGGACCCTAAGATAATTCTGATTTTTTTTTGCCGATTCTCATCACGAAAAAATGGTGGAACAATTAATGTTACGTTAGAGCTATGACACGCACAGCGGTTTATGCCGACTTGGCGGCCGATTCGGCGCACATTTCTATGTTTTCAAATAGACGACGGGTCGAGACGGCCCTTCAGCCGCCAGGCAAAGCTTGCCGTAGTGTGTTTTGCATAATTTGAAAACACAAAAATATTCGCCGACTCAGCGTTCGACTCGGCATAAATCGCTGTGTGTGTCATCGCTCTTAGGGAAAGCTCGAAAACCCAATCTCTCATTATACAGTCGCAGTAGTAACCGCAACAAACCCAAACGAACAATCCACGTCCACTTATTGTTTAGTGCAGTCGTTTAGGTTTGTATTGTACAAACAGCAGGAGGAACTTGTTTTTCTTTGTTTAGGCTACGCTCTACACTATTGATTATCATACCGTTGTTAACTGACAAAAATCGTTAAATATTGCGACTACTTTCGTAACGAAGCCCCGATTCGACACATTTACTTGTTTTCCTTTCTCGACAACAATGTAGTGTTTATGAACTTATCGAAACGCCGAAGTTGAACTTGTATCGATCGTATCTACATGTGAAAAAAACAAACTTGACATCCGGTGTAACAATTCTCGGTGCAACGCTCGACCCTTTGAGCCGCGAATTATACGCGGAAAGAATTCTACGTGATTTTTTTTTTCTAGCCGTTAGGAAGCTCGTATTCGCGACAGCGGCGAAGCTTCAGTTTTCCTCTCGCAAACTCGAAGCTTTGTAGCTCGCAAAAGAAAAGCGCAGCTTGGTATCCGAATCGAAACAGGACAGTGGGCACTCGAGGCGGCGCTAAATTTATCCATGATGATAAAAATCTGCGCACGTTTGTCAAATTTGCTTACTTCGATCGCACACACTAATATTCGCGCCTGTTCCTTCTACCCAGCGTTACATTTGATTGATGAGCTCCCCTGATTTATTCCTAATACTCTCCCTTGATTGTATTTTTTTTTCCTTTTACTAGCCCTTCGCGGGCTCTTCGCCCAGACGAGGAAACTACATCCGCAGAATGGCCAGCCGCAGTCGCGGGGAAAACATTGAAAGTAAAGGGCCAAAAGCGGTGCGACGAATGTGGATAAATGTATGTGCTCCCCGATACATGGGCTCGTACGATAAAAAAAATGGGTCCGATGGATATTAGAAATTCGGAAGATTTTCACTCAAATCCGATTCGCCTTGCGATCCACATTCCTATTTCGTAACGAATATTCGTTTTATTCTACAATTTCGAGCACGAATCACATCCCGGCTTTGAAATGATCTTGACCCTCGATTCTGTCAACATGGCGGGTCTCTCGTTCCCAGTTGAAAAAATCGAAGTTCCCGGGCATACCGACGGATTTTAGTGACCTTCGAGGACTGTAGATCCGTCAGAAAACAAAAAGAAAATAGGAGAATTTGAACAAATCATCTCCATCTGCAGATTCGGATTTTTTTTAATTGACTTACAAGTACCCCAAATAATTTTTCTCCCAAATTTGACAAACCTTGGCAATTGGGCCTTCCAATAAGAGCGACAATCCAAACTCCACGACACTTTTCCACTATCGACCTTCACTTCATTCGAAACCATTACACACAAAAAAAAACACAAGCCTTATTTACCCTCATCAAAAAAATTCTCCCAGCCGCTAGAATTATTGCAATTTTCCTACAAAAAAAAAAATCTACAGTCCTCATTGAAATTTTCCTCCGTACAATCCGATTCGCTCCCAAAATTCCGAAATCAACAATCAATTAATTCTCAAAAAAAAAAACCGCACCAGCGATTTGGTCACCCGCGAGGTGTTCATCGATGGATCTGGATTAATCTAGCGAGGTCCGTATTTTCTAGTTATCTGAGGCGAGTGCTTCCGACGTAACGGGAGACTCGCTATGACAATGCACAATGCCTCACATTCCGACGAGTTTCGCTTGCCGTACCCCGAGAATACATTGACGTACAACCGATTGATGATGCATAATAATGCCATCATGATTAGAAATAACGGATGTGGAATCGACGGAGAGTTGAAAGAACAAATCAAAGGTCTATCGCGTAACTGTACAATAGAAGATAATGAACGCAGTTTGTTACGTAGGGCGTATGTGTGTGTGTGGGTATATATATATATAATAATAATTGTATGCATGTAATAAACAATTTTATCTATATATTATGTATATTACATACATACAATTATGGTATATATAAAATTCCTATATATATATATATATGAGGCATTCCACGCCATTTCACCTAGCCCGTGGCACCAACCATTTTTGGTTTTCCTGATTTGTTTTTTATACAATTGTACCCCACGAAAGGAATATCCACACCAATTTTTCGATTTATATCTTTGGAGATTAAAATGCTAAAAATCTTCTCAGAAAAAATATGATTAATTCGAAAAAACAAAATAGAAGGAAAAATGGACCCACCATGAGACGCGTCTTAAAAACCATAGAATGGGTCACTCTATTTTAGAGAATTTTTTGAAAAAAAAAAAAAAAAAAAAAAAGGCAACCATCTTAAAAAAAATAGTTTCCACTTTCGAAGCAGAAAATACGTGGTCCAGTATAATTAAAAAAAATTTCAATATTTTTTCGTGAAAGTATGCTTCAAAGTGAAAAAAATGTATATATTGACATTTGTCGATATCTCAATTAGTTCAGGAGTTATCAGCGTTTAAACGTTTCCAAAACTTCCGAAATCGACATTTTTTTGGAAATTTATAACTCCTAAAAGAGAGGAGATAAAAATCTAAAAATTGGTCTGGATATTCCTTTCATGGGGGACAATTTTACAAAAAAAAATCAGCAAAATAAAAAACGGTCGGAGCTACGGGCTAGGTGAAATGGCGTGGAATGCCTCATATACATATATTGAGAGTATATAATTGGGAATATCTAGCAGTTGTTAGCTTTTAAATGTCACGAGACATCGCGCACCGCCGTCTACCTCATCCGCACATTGTTCTCTTCAAGTAGATTTACGAATTAAACTTTAAAAAATAATAAAAACGCGAACAAAAAAAAATACTCGACAATTTGTACATATCTAACATTCGATCGCGATGTTTCGATCTGACGACTTTTCTTTACGCGCGATATCCGATTACATCACTTTTTCTCCTTTATGTTTATCTTTTAATTTTTATTCTTGTCGTGTTGCATAGCAAATCTAGTTTCTTCTCTTTTTTTTGTTATTTCTCTTTTTTCGGTATATTTTTTTTTTATCGATCGGATATTCTCGATCGTTGCATCGTTGACGGTTGTTCGGAGACGAAGTATCGGGAGAGAGTCAGGCCGCTCGTGCGGCGTAACGGTTGCGGTTTTTTTCGATTCGCTTTTCTCGTGTGTCGATTATCGGGTCCTCGATATTCCTTCTCGTGAGAATCTGCGACTACCATTTGGTGGGGCCCGCGGCGGCTGCTCCGACGTTCGTGCCTATGAACGGATTCGTGACTGTCGCCACGTCAAAGAGAAGATCATTATTCGCGATATTTGCAACTGATCGGAAGAATTTTTGTGAGTGAGAAGATAGAGAGGAAAAAAAGTATTTCAACGAGTGGAGATAATAATTGATAGTGGTATTTACAAAATAAAAATAAACTGGGCCTTGGCACGCCTCGGCCTCGGGAGAATGAGGGTCCGAAGGGATCCTTGGGGGGCTCTCTCTCTCGCTCGTTGTAGTCTCGTCGTCGCAAAATAAAAATGCAGCCGCGAAAAAGATCCAGGTTCGGAGCTGGTCCGTCGCTACATTCATCCCCACGATCCCTCTCTCCTCTACTTCCGTTATCCCATTCCGACTTTTAGCAATTTGTTAAATCGTTATCTAAAAAGTTTCGCGAACACAAATGTACGTTTGAGTAAATTGTGACGAAATAAACAGTGAATTATGTAGAAAAAAGAAAAAACAAAAAAAAACAAAACGGGTTTAAGATTGTAGATGTGAATTACCTACTGTTGTTATTCGTCGCACAATCGTACGTGTACATGTATCACTTCCGGAAGTTACGTGACGCAAAGGGTGTATCGTCTGTATTAAGGATGTATGGTAGTCTTACAGCAACGCTACCATGGCGATAAATATTGAATGCATTCTTAGTTGGTTTGTTCCGAGCGTCGATGCAAAATTTAGGTTCGAGCCATCAACCGGGTGAAAAAATGTCGCGCTTTTAATTTGCAGTAAATCGGCACGCGTTTTATGGGACGTTTTACGTTACTCTCAGATACGACGAGGAAAAGCATCATGCAAAAAATGACGACGGAACGTGTACAGATCTTTCTGTGAGTTATTTATGTGAGAAACTTTTTGGAAAATTATTCAATCGTTAACCTCATAGTTGTATAGTGTATGTTCACTCTCGACGAGATTAAAGCTTACATCGCTGTAACGCAACGAAAATTATCTCTCATATTTTTAATATCCAAAGACAATGTTTGCCGATTTAGATTGCAAATATCTAAAGGACCAGAAAAATATTTCCGCGATTTCCGGTACTCAAGTCTGTCAAAAGAAACTTGGCCAATTGAAAAAGGCAATTTCCATTACATTCCAACGACGCGAAACCTCATGACTCTCGAGTTTTGCCCTCATGAAGTTAAATATTAACAAGCACGGGTGGAACGATTAAAAAAATCGTTCTCAAAAATACTTTTCACTGTAAATTTGATATTTGGCTTACTATGTAACTCAAGACTTTACTTCCCATTCGGGGACATCTATTTGAGAATTTCAAATGTCGGCATTGCCCGAGCTTGCGTATCCCATAAATCCTTAACAATATCGCAATTAACGATGATAATCGTCGAGCAAAACGCAAAAATAAAACAAAAGTACACAATTAATGTTCGTAACAAAAGCTTTTTTCTCGATTCATCAACGCTTTACATGATCATCAGTCTGTGCAGGCTGTAGCCATACAAACACACGTTGATATCTAATACAAGAAACGGTTCGCCGAACCTGGAAATAATTCAAAATGGAAAATAACGTTTAATCAAACAAACAAAAAAGAAAGAATAATTCGTGACATAATTTTCAAAATGGCGCGCGGCATTTTGGGTCTATAGCTCTTCCGGATATACTAAGCGTAAGTTTACACTACGGGATAGCTTATAATAGTGTACAGCAATACTCAAATGTGCGTCGACGAGACAAGGCAACTTCGTGAATGAGCGAGCGCTACTTTATTCGAGGTCGCTTGGATTTCATTCCACTTCGGATCTTCCACACCATTGCGTGTCTTCACTGGTACGGACGCCTTCCTTACGTATCGGTAATGAGGGTGCAGAGTCGAGGGGGGTTTTTTTTTTCGTTCGTTCTCGTGATTTTTTGTTTGTTCTTTGGCATATCAAAGTTTTGGTTTACCTTCGCCGTACAGGGGACGTTCGGCCCCACTCGTCAGATTGGTGCCCTCGTTCGGGAATGTAGATTGCGCCGAAGGCGGTGGCGGCATCGCGAATACCGTCGTACCGGGAGCCCCATGAGAGGCGCCACCCTGCGGTTGCACAGTCACCGCCTCTTCCTCGCTCTCGTCCTCCTTTAAAGTTACGATACTCGATTAGCATTTTGTACACCAGTTTATTACGATCTTTTCCACGCGGAGACACTACGATCGGATATTTTTCATCGCTGGAGGGCAACGAAGAGTATTTTTTTTTTTTTTTCAATTGTTTCCAATGTTCCTGCGCATGCTCTTGCGGGCTATCGACGATCCCTTTTGTCCCACACTTGCTGCCAGTTCGTTATTTCCAGGTCGTGCGAGATCGCCCCCCGCATTTACACGGGGGCACTTTCACTACGTTTCAGTAGCGTGTTTACCCAAAAGAGCCCAAAATCGATCAAACTAGCGTCCCGTGCGGTAGTCGGCGCGCGAGCCAAGGCTGAACGGTCACCCATCCTAGTATATTGGCCCGAGCCAACGCTCCTTGACACGGGAGATCGCCGAGACCGCATACCATCCGCGCGTCCACTCGGCCACAGAGGAAGAACATTATACAATAGGAACAGAGAAAACGTCCCCCCGTGCCGCGAGAAAAAAAAATCAAACGCAAAATCCAAACAAAGGTCGCAGGCTCTTAAAACTGAAGAGCGTTGAATCTTTCGGAAGCTATTGAGTACCTTGAGCTCCTACAGTGTTTATTTTGTTTTTTCGTATCGTGGTAACGTTCAAGTTTGCATCCTTGGAAATTGTCATTTTTATTTTTTCATTTTTCCAAATTGGCCAGATTTGAGCTAAGAAAATCAAGCTAAACTTTTTTTTAGGATCTTCATTTAGTGCTCTTAATTCAATAATCCGTTGTATTCAAACTATGCAAACTTAAACCCAATTCATTCTGTCACATTTTCCCACCTCACCAAAGATTCGTAAATTCCCCAAACAAATTAATAAAATCTTTTAGTCCACGTGGATTTTCATGCGTCGGGATTGGAGTTAAATAAAATCCCTTGCGATCTCTTGTTAATTCTTCGAGCCGGAGCTGTTCCTCCGAGAGCGAGAACCTCGTGTCGGGAATAATCTTCAATTTCCGACGGCGTTCTGCGACGCCTGACGGAAAGCCGAGCAACAATGACACGAGTTTCGCAGTGTGTGAATGACGAAAGTGAGCAAACATAATGTGCTGTGCAAACGTGCGCGTACGAAGCAAAAAAGAAAAACTTGCACTAAAGTCAACAAAAAAAAAAAAGATCTTTCCAAAAGTGTCAAAAAACTGATCACGTTCGTCAAATCGAAACGTTACTTCGTTATGTTTGTGAATAAAATCGGATGGCTGCCGTGAGTAAATTAAGCCAACTTGAAAATTAACTCTCGTCAAATAATATGAATTTCAGTAACGAACGGTTAGTTTTCCAAAAATAAGATTTCTTTCGGAGCCTCGAAAAAAAAAGCAAAATACTTCACGATATATCGAACAAAAACATTTTATCGGCAATTAATTACAACAGTAATTAATCTGCCTCATTATTGGTATCACAGTATCAACTTCGCAACAACATAAAATAAAGCAAAATGATGAAACGAGTGTCGGATAAAAACGCAGCTGATGCAAAGTGTGCGTATGACGTCAACGTGAACTTACCTTTTGGAAACCTCGGGGTTGATTCGTCACAACATCGCCATCAGGATTCAGGTCCCGCTATAATACAACAATAACATAAACAAAATTGCTAACCTACATGCGATAATAATAACCTACATTCGTTCATGCAAATGGTCTCGTGAAAGTGATGTTCGCAAATCAACAACATTTCTCCACCACTCGTACTGCTGTAGATTTTTTGTTTTGTTTTTTAATCGCCCAAAACGATTCGCTGTTCCATAAATTAGCCTCACTAATTTGAATGATCGTGAGCAATTAATGGAATTATTCCTAAGGTGATGCTAGATTTGCCACGTTTTGTTTTGGGGATGATTCGATCCGAAAATGGGATGCCAAAGTGGTGTAAACATAAATTCCAACGAGCCTCGAGATTTCGATAATAAAAGAAAAAAAAATCACATTTAAAAAAGAATAAATGCTCGAACGATTTGTGTACGTGTCGACGTGCGTGAGGAAATGACGCTCCTGCTATATTTGCCAGATGATTTTATCATTCTTTGCTGTTTGTTCGCCACGAATTCTGGGAAAGGTTGATCGAATCTGATAGGATTTTTATTATTTTCGATAAATTTAAAAATGAAAAGGGGTGTAATCAGCGTTGACTATAGTAGTGGTGTTCAGAGAGAGCATCGATTAAAATACTTTTAATGAATCTCACATGTGTATGTATGCGTGTATTAGCTTACGTATTCAGGTGTGTGCCTCGCCTACGTAGCGTGTTCAATCTCTTTGTTTCTCTGTGTTGTCCGACCGATAACTTATCACAGAATATTTCGCAGCTATGCGCAACAAGCATATACCGGGAGGCCCAACGAAAGTTCTTGAAGCTAAACCGCGTCCGCAACTTTACAAAGGGCTCTTACATTAAGGGGGAAAGTGGGGGGGGGGGGGGGGCGTAAAAGATGTAACCCCGTGAGGTATGAGTGCGAGAGAGTCGGCTGAAGATCCTCGAGTCCTACACGAGACGACAAAAATGTGTTACGTATCCGCGTAAAAATTAATTCAAGCTTGTATAATGAGAGTAACGAAAAGAGACAGCAAACGTATATTTGATTTTGTGCAGTGTCGATGAGATTTAAGATTTTCGCAAGCGGTTCGATGAGTTTCGTGTCGCGTGTGGCGAGACAAATTCACGAATGATCCGCTAATACGGTACGTGCAAAAATGCGCGGTGTAACAGAAAATCAATGATTTTTGTGGAACTTTGAAACGATTGCGAGACAATACGGGGAAAAATAAAGAAAACGAAGCATTAATACAACGTTTACTCACCAATCGCAGTAACGATCCCGCTATCGGAACACAGGGCCAATTCTTTCTCTTTCTCTCTCTCTCATTCTCTCCAATACGAATAACAATACTTAAAAGCCAAAGTGTTCGGACGAAATCGAAAAGATATAATAGAATAAAAGAAAGTAAAGTGAAAATACACAGGATAGCGAATTATGACACATACACATTACTGTATAGACAAAAAAGCGAATGAACCGCGTCCGGATTGCTCGACTCGACCGCACCGAGACGCGGCGAGTCTCACCAAAAAAAAAAAAAAAAAAAAAAATCAACAACTCAAATCCAATCGTAATTCTTCGAAGCGAATTTCGCTCCGAACGTTATTTCGAAAAACTTACCTTTCGCTTATCGCTCCCCGATGGAGAATAAAGAATTATTTTTTTCCTCCTTCCGAGGAGTGTCTCGATCTTTTTGCTACTTGGTTGAAGATCGCCTTACTTGCTCGACGGAGTTTGCTCGGAACTCTCTCTCTCTCTTTCTCGCTCCCGCAGGAACTGAAATTACCGTCTCTAGACCTGTTCACTCGATAAGCAACCCCTCAGTGCGGACGGAGTAAAAAATAGCCGAGTGTGTGTATGTGTGTGTGCGTTCAATTTTCTCGCCATCGAGGCAACTCCCATTTTTACACTAAGTGTAGAAAAAAAAACAAATACTAAAGCATCGAGGACCCCTGGGATAATAATGTTAAGGCGATTATACACGAAACTGTGCGACCGTTTTGATAACGCGATTCGCCGTTCCTTCGAAACGTCGCGATCGAGGATGAAATTTTCCTTGGATAATAAAAGAAAAGACAGCTATCTCTCTCGCACTCGTAGCAGCTCGGTTGGTGTCTCATCGCGTCTTCAATATTCTTCGAGAGCTCGCTCGATCACGAAATTTACGCCTCGTCGAAACGCAATGAACGTTTTTCTTTGTTCTTGTTCGATTTGTATTTTCTTGCTTAATTTTTACCGTCATCCAAGTGGAAATATGCAAAATTTTATCGTCGTCCACTAATAAAAATTCTACATCTCCAATAATCTTTGAGCGATTCAAGTTGAAGGCAAAAAATGAATTTTCATTGCGTTACTGAACGGCGCAGACTTCGAAAATCGCGAAAGTTCGCGCGATATTTTTGTCCTATACACGACTGCACAACTAAAAAACTGCCTCTCCACATGTTTGGGTTTGTTTGGAACGAAGAAACCCAAACAAAGTCGTACACGGTGGTATAAAAAACTGCCTAAACGAACACGCTTTAGCAAACTCGTTTTTCGAGTCCACATCGCGACGAAACTGCGCTCGTGTTTTATTCTGAATATTATATACGCGTACGTCTTGGAGCTGAAAATACGTACGAAATTGCGAATACTTGTGTACCTGTAAATTGTGATAGAGTCCACTGTCCTCGGGTCGATTCGGTTTCAATTTGCCGCAACACCAATTACAGCAGCAGCAACAACAACAGCAGCAGTAACAGCCGGTCAGGAACGCGCAGATTACGACGAACGCCTGGGAATACGAATTATTCGATGAGTTGTATCCGTTTACGTATTTCGGGCAATTAAAATTTGCGAGTCTTAATTGCATTTTTTGTCAGCCAATCAATTAAATGTGTAATAATTTTATTTTCACATAACATTATTAATAAAATATATTTCTCAAATATCATTATAAACTCTCTATAGCAATAATATTTCTACAATTCGGTTCATATTATTTTTGTAATTTAATTGTAATAAATATTTAAAAATCAGCTCAATTGATTCGACCTAAAGAAACCGGAACATTTTTCTCAAATATTATTATAAAGATATTGTTCTAAGAATTACTATTGAAATAAGATTATATATTGAAATAAGAATTACTTTATACTTTTTGTTATATTTAATAATATTATTATTATTAAAAATAATGTTCTAAAATAATAAAGATATCAATACGATTTTAACAATTTAATTAGGTGTTGAGTAATAAAAATTATAATTTTCAAAGGTACAAGATTTGACCTGAACTCGTACATTTCTCTCAAATATTATAAAAATATTGGTCTCAAATATTTTTTATCTCCATAATAAAACAATATAATTACTATCTGTATATTTTAATTATGGAATAGGATTTTTTTTCACATGACGATATCTCATCGAAACATTTGACCGAAGCAAATACAAACATTTGTCTGGATAATTATTATCAAAATGCTGTTTAAAAATATTATCAATTATATTTAAATATATATGTATTTGACTATTGCATTGTACCTTGCACCAGCCCGACGTGACGACGAAGTAGGCGTTGACATTCTCCTCGCCGAAATGATCGGCAACGTACAGGCCCAGTGATCCGTAATTGTCGTATATGTTGCGTTTCGTTACATCCATTAGTATCGAATGCGCATGATTTATTTCCTTAAACTGCAGGAAGACATAGTAAGATAACAAATATATACAAATATCGGTATGTGTGCATATATGCATATACATTGCTACACACACACACACATGCAGAGCAAAAAACAGTTCGTGCGATGTACCATACGAACAGAAAAGAACTGCGAAACTTTACCCTATCAGATGCTTCGGGATTATTAGGATTTTTGTCCGGGTGGTATTTTAACGCCAGTCTTCTGTAAGTCTTCTTGATGTCGTCGGAAGTCGCCGTTTTGGGAATTTCCAGTGTCTGGTACAGCGAGTCACCCGCCGTTCTGCAATAATGTGGCGACAGCTCATTAATATTAGTAGAAATTTATGAAATTTCAACGGACGATTGGACACTCTTCAAACAGCACATTATGTGTTCATGATGTTGTATTTATTATGTATATATGTATACTGTATTCAGGAGATCATGAAGATCATGACTATGAAGTTTGTATCGTTGGAATGCTTTTTTTTTATTTCCTAAATTATTTTCGACAGTTCTTAGCTATAAAAAACACGCGAAGGTTTTTTAGGATTCTTATTTAGCGATCTACAAGTTAAATCTACAAAATATGATTTTCAATAACAATAAAAATAATCCTAACTTCGCATCCCAACGATGTAGACTTTAATGTCCCGAACGATCAGTGCATCCTTTCGAACGAGTTATTACCAGAGATGATGGAACTTGAAGTAAATGCAAAGTGTCAAACTGTGTTCCAATTAAGATTTTTCTTTCACGAACCCAGATATTCAACAATTAGCCAATTTTCCTTCAATATTAAGTAAAAATACATCCCAGTATACTGGTATACATTTCATGAGATAACATGCTGGTACGAATCAATATCGTTTGGGTAAAAGATACGCCAGTTGAATAAATAGATATATAGTGGAAAAAAAAACTGCTTGGGATGTCATAGTTTCTTTAAGGTATTCCTTTTAAGAAACCAAATATTTAAGAATTAACTGATTTTCGTCTGCAATTAAGGTCATGTGTCAAACCGACCAAGCGACCATGAATACGAGAGGGATAACTGATTTACAGGTTCCCATTGTTCTCCGAGAAAATTGATATTTCGGAAAAAAGAAAAAAAACAACTTCTGCTGCTCTGTAGAACGAAGAACCACGTCTTTCTCTTCGTTTGCTCAAAATGTGATTTTCATTCTAGTTCAGCATTGGATATAACGATTGATTGTGCCTTATATTTATTAAGCACCACTGTAATCTACTGATTCAAAAGTGTCCTAGCATATGTGCCCACAAAATACAGCCCTCCACGAAAGGAATACCTCAATTCTGCGTTTACTCCGAGTATGTACAGTCTCTGAGAATAATTTGCCAAAAAATTTCAGCTTTCTCAGTATACTGCAACCTCTCTAATCAGCAGCGTGGCAGGATCAGCTCCGCATCATACTAAACATAGAGGTTGCATACCATCCACTCAAGCCGACTCTATGCAACTAGGATAGCTGATAGCAGTATCCTTCCTATCCCTCTCTTATTGTCTAGCATGCTTCGAGCCTCACACTTCTAGCATGCGCCACACCGATCAATATTCCGTACCTAGTAGGGGCTGATTTCATTTACAGAGGTCAGGCGATCGGAGAGGTTACAGTGTACATGTTTTACTCTTCTCTATCGTGAAATTCCGAGTGGAAAGTGCTAGAGATCCATTTTTCATTACATTTTCTACTTCTTCCCAACCATAACAATATAAAAAACAATTGAGGAAGGATTACGATTAATGGAAGAGCGGATGAGTTTAGAAGTTAGAAGACAGCCTCGACATTCAACATTAATGTGTTTGCTTATTCATAGATATCGCAATCGTGCGAAACGGTCTATCTAAGATCGTCACGAGATATCTTGTACAATTAAAAATTTATCGACGCAGCAATCGCACGGTCGTTCGGTAGCTCCTAATACTACGCAACTGCCCAGGGTAGCGTTGGAAAGTTTATCTAAGCTTAAGGGATTGAAAACAGGCTGTGTCAGTTCGCCGCCATAATGCTAATTCATTACAACAATGATAATGAAATATCGCGAGATAATTGCCCGTGGGAACACCATAAATTACGCCCTACTGCGAAAAATCGCCGGAACGTAACCTCAAAACATAAAAGATTGTTATCCAAAAAACGGCAATTCGGTAACCGATTCCATGAGAAACTACAGCCGAGCATGCTCAAAGCTCGAAAGAGGACGAAAAAAAAGCACATAGGTGGAAAAAATGGAGAGCAATGTGCGGCAAATTGAATTATGCGGGTTAATTGAATATAATCGAGGATTGAACCGTAAACAGGGAGGAGGTGAATTAGCAAATCGACACCGGCATATAACATGACCGGCAAACGTTCGCATTTCCGAATGCGGCGATTGCGTCTGAAAACACGTCATTTAGGTAGCTGCTCCCCGCCCGCAGTTGGCAGCTTTCTAGCGGCGACGGGACAACACGACTGTCGCGACGCGCGCCAAAGCCCGAATGATTCACACACGGCTCTTTATCACCTCAGAGACCTGATAGCGATGTAACCTATAGGCGGACGCGAGTCCCGATTGCTATCGACAAATTTCGCGTTCATGCCAAGCGCGCGCGGCGTCGGAGACACGAGAAATCGCAGAGGCCCTGCGTGTTTACGAAAGCGAATTATTGATGTATATATACGAGCGGAGGGGAAGACGCGTGCGAATGCGTACTCGGAGAAATTCGATAAGGCATAGAATTTGATAAAGCGTTAAATTCGACGGGAAGGCGATGTCTCGGGAGAGTTGTCAGAAGGGGAAAAAAAAGCTTTCGGATAGGCTCGAACCCGCTGGGCGTACGAAGCGAATAAGGGACGTACGTGAACAAGTATACTTACGACATTTTTCTTCGATCCATCGCGTTATTTGTTTGTCGACGAGATATATGGGATTATTCACGGGGCTCGGGAAAAGCCGCCGTTTACCGCGACGCTAATCGAACACGTCAAAGTGGCGAACCTTTTTCTCTTCTCTCTCTCTCTCTCTCTTTCGTTGCGAGAAATTTTCCCACTTATGCGACCGACGACATATCCTCACTCGATTGCACGTCGCAAGAAATAAAAAAATTTCGAAGAACGTTTCGCGCAACCCTCGAACTTTTCGCGTTCACTCTCGTCGCCCCTTCGTCGTCGTCCGTCGTCCTTGCCGTGTCGTGTAGCTGCGCGATTCCTTCGTGCTTTTTCGGCTCTCGCTCCTCCGTACATGCGTATCTCAAAATCCCACCACCGTGTTACGGAGGGCTGCAAGAATCGATTCAATATTTTCGTACGCGTTGTCGCCGCGACGAGTCGCGCCGGAACGATGGCGCGACCTTTTTAAATACATTTTTTACGAGATGACAACAGGACACGGACCTTCGTGATTGTGTTCGTTCGTCTGTCACAGCCCCCCCCCCCCCCCCCCCTCCGCCACTTCTCTTTATAACCTCTAACCCTTTGATGTAAAAATTCGATATAATTTACGAAAATAGCATCAAGAGAGTCCTTTTAAACAGAATTATTCCAGTCGTTAAGCCATAGTTTCGGTCAAAAAATCATTAAAATAACTGTTAATTTCGCAAATGTCTTGCTGCAACGTTTTTTTTTTTACACTATGTTAACAATTCTACGCACGCGAATATTGACAACTAGCTTCTATCCGCGACTTCGCCTGCGTGAATTTGTTTTAAAATACCCCTTAATGATTTATTTTTTTTAAAGGCCGTCGTACGTCATTCAGATTTTAGTAAAAATATGTGATATTATATTAGATTCTATTCGATTTTGATTATATTTTAGTCGTTCGTATTCTGAGAATTAAAATCATCATTAGATTTTTAAAATATTATAATTAGAAAAATATTAGATGTTAGATTTTATCAAATTTAAATTGTATTTGATTCGTTGCATTCTATAAGAATTTGAATTTGATTCGTTGCATTCTATAAGAATTTGAATTTGATTCGTTGCATTCTATAAGAATTTGAATTTGATAATTACATTAGATTTGACGCGAATGTTATAATTAGAAAAATATTAGATATATTTATATTAGATTTGATAATGAGAATTATATACGACTGATAATTTCATAATTGAATTATCTAATTCTAATATTCGACTCGAATATTAGAATTAGAAAAATATGAGATGTATTTTTCATAGCCTATGTGTTATTCGAAGTAACTGTCTACATGTGTGCCAAATTTCATCAAAATCGGTTCAGCCATTTAGGCGTGATAGTGGAACAAACATCAGGCATACAGATTAGACAAATATTAGATATTAGAATTAGAATGAAAAGTATCCTATGTGTCGTAAGCTATCTACACTTTTAATTTCATTGATTATTTAATAATTTTAATTTCATAATTAGATTCGATTTGAGTATATAATATTATAATTAGAAAAATATTACATTTCAGAATAAAAAGCATCCTATGTTCTAACCCAGGCCATGAGCAATCTACATGTTAAA
The DNA here is from genome assembly GCA_963932345.1 of Ophion ventricosus. Taxonomy (NCBI): domain Eukaryota; kingdom Metazoa; phylum Arthropoda; class Insecta; order Hymenoptera; family Ichneumonidae; genus Ophion; species Ophion ventricosus. The sequence continues at coordinate 25,672,676 of OZ010716.1, forward strand.
TTTCATTGAAATCGATCAAGCCGTTTTGGCGTGATTGAGTAACAGACAGACAGTTAAGTCAGATTTATAATATTAGTTAGGATTATCGATATTTGTTATGTAGTATTGTTTAAGCAAATTAATTCTTTTTTAGATCTACGGAATTCGACAATTCAGTTACTTGAAATGACGTTCAACAGAGGATTGTGTCCTCCGACAATGTTCCACTAAGCGCTTTGAAAGAGTATTTCTTTTTAATGGAAAAAAATCATTTTTACCTGAAACCTACAAATAGTAAAATTTCAATCTTAAAAAATATGTCTTTAAAATAAAAAAAATTAATCTTAAAAAATAACTAAAAATCATCTTTTGCTTTACGAAATCTTAATTACAATTGCAATTACCCTCATTCTCCGCGTTTCTGAACGTCTTCCCTCCCGACATTACGAAAAAAGGATCTCTTGAAGTTTGGATCGTTGGAATGCAAAGAAAATTCTTTTTTTATAGTTTTAATTCCTCGTTTTCATTACTGAAAAAAATATTGTTTGCAAGTTTAGATTATAGATCTCGAAATGAGCAAATAAAAATAAATTTGAGGGCTTTTCGTAGCTAAGATTTGCGAAAAGAAATTGGAGGAAATAAAAAATCATAATTTTCGTTTAATTCCAACGATTTAAACGTCAACATTGTAAGGATCAAGAGTCTTGACTCTTCATTGTTGTTCATTTGTTTTTTATTGAACGTCCTAAACACGTATAAATTAATTCGTTAATAATGTTATATCACTTTATATACAGGATTATCGTTTAAATTAGTTTTTTTTCCGTTTAAATGTAGTCAAATTCCCGTCGAAATAAAAATCGACAATGTCCATTTCGGATATTAGCGATTACAAGATTAAAGCGTAGTTTCGCCGGTTTTTTTATACACAATTCACAGATACATCGTCCACACCCCGTCTACATTGCGTCGTTGGTAATTAAACTAGCGCATCCGTCATCGAAATTCCGTAAAATCGAGTCCAAGCTACGCGAACGAATCTACAGCCGCGTTTTGGAAAATTGAACGCAGGACCCAGTGTGTCGCATCTACGATCGGTGGACCATAACAACGCCCCCTACGACGATCCGGAAATGACGCGAAAGACGACAATTCTTAAATCACATCGAGAGCATCCTGTTCAACATTACAGCGTCGAGCCAAATGGCGAAAGATCGGCTGCTTCGGTATCGAACGAGAATCAATGCAAAATAAAAATCGCGTCTCCGTTATTTACTATGGAATATGTATACAGGGTGACCTGAAAAGTGACGTTCAAAAGGAAAATGTATGCCTCGTATCGATACATATCTGAATCACACCCCCGTGTATGCTCTACGATCTTTTTTAGTTTTCGAGAAAAAACGATTAAACCGTTTTTTCCCGTCTTCCTGTAGCATAGGTTCTTTTTTCTCTTTTGTGACTTTTTAAAAAACTTTTGATAAAAATCTAAGGCATTTACGTAAATGTTCAGTTGGTCATTTATTAATTGGTCAACAGAGCATTTCGTAAAGATAACACAATTAAAAAGAATCGCGAGGAAAGCACACACACAAAAGAGAAAAATAAATGTCCCTTGTCTCGTAAAAGTAAAAAAATATCGTCGAACATACATGGCAGTGACGAGGCATTTAGATTTCCTTCTGAACGTTAATTTTTTGGCCACCCTGTGTATACATATAAACATTGGGAATAAAAAAAAAAATATTTCTATTACGTTCTAACGGTGCAAACTTCGCGAAATTTCGTCATATCAAAGAGAATCTATCACCGATCAACTAGACCATGAGAAAAAGAAAAGAAGAATATCGTGAATCGAGTCGAAATCGAAAAATAATTGTTGCATTCTCGTGATCAATTGAGATTCTTCAGTGCAATATTTAATAACAATAACAATTATAATTACGGGTGATAAAATGAGTTTTCCCTTATATTGTTTTTTTTTCATGTTTGTTTTTATATTACATTGGTAGATATTGATTGGAAACGCGCTGCGCGAATTGACCCCATCGGCTTTTCGCACTTCGCGCTTCCGCCGAAGAAGATGGATTCGTATGGAAGCGTACGGCGTGAGATAAAAGTTTTTGCTATTGAAATATGGACACTCGAAGGCGCACCGACATTAAAAACTGATCGCCAATCCAAGTGGCCTTGATAGCATCCCAATCCTCGCCCATTCACTATCAAGATGTTTTTTCTTCTTACATCAGCGAGTTAACTTCGCACAGACGCAATGGACTAATGACAGACTACGTTTGTAACGCGATGATACGAGCGATGCGTGCGTAACATCCAAAGGATGTTCCCAATCAGTGGGAGAAGAGTAACGGAAATACTGAACTATCCTTGTTGCACCAATGACAAGTCTACTCGAGAAGGATAGAGATGCCCAAATTTCTCTTTCTCGACGATCAATTGGCTGACTACGTTTGGCTGGACAAGCCTTTCAGTGTTATTATATTTCAGTGGGTCACCCCGACCCCAGGAGCACTGGCGGGGTGCTCCTGGCATCGGCGTAGAAATAGCGCCATGAGGCGTACGCTTCCATTCGAATCTATCTTCTTCGCTATTACACATCACCCCGTGCCCAAATATTTTCTTCTACTTCGCCTTTTTTCCAGTCCTCTTTCCTCGACGCGTTTCTTCTTGAACTTCCGAATTGCCGGGTCTTCTCGGGCTTGCCGCGAGGCCCTTGCGCTTAGCCTTGGAGTTCTCCCTAGCGATCGTGTTCAATTGCCGCTGCACTGAATCGCGAAATAATCGAGGACATACCGAACCGGTATGATTTTTCTCTACGGAGTGGAACTAGTTCGTTTCCTTTTGCTTTTTTTTTCCTTAAATTCTGTGAAACGAGGTTCGGAGCTCCTTAGTCGTCCAATACGTGAAATATCAGTTCGAGAACCGTGTTCGTGTCCTGACTCATCTGGGCGGCTTTGTGTAGAACTTGTATAAGCTCGTTGTCCAAACTGTTCATGTAAATCGGTGGTAACCGAGTTCCCTCGCTTCCCGCTTCGTATCCTACCTGAGAGCACGAGATGAAGAAAATATTAGAGATGTTAAAGTAGTAGTCTCGCCAAAGCGTTTTTCTATAGATTGTTTCAAATTTTGAGGACTCATTCACGACACTATTAAATGATTATCTGCAAAATTTCAAAAGGATTCACCGTTCCGTTCTCGAGATATTGGATATCAAAGATTTCATGTTTTTACACGTGTTCTTATGGGGAGCAGTGGAAAATTTCACATTTCCGACAATAACGTCGAAACTTTTCTACAGATTTTTTTTAATTCTTAATTACAGAGAAACACATGACGAAGTGGGTAAAAAAAATCATGAATTTTAACCGTCTAGTTTCAGAGATATAGCGATTTACATTAAGCAATGTCTAGCGACGCTAGCGCCACGAAGCTACTGGAGCAGACTAGAACTAGATTACAGTAGTGTGTGCATATCCGTATATGCAGAGTATCTACGTATTAGTTGCCGGAATGGATAGTCTGATACAAAAGTGAGAGTTAGGTAAACATTATATTAGGCGTTTTCATCATTATAAGTTTTTACATCCCGATAACATGTACAACCTACATGATAAGGATATTTTACAATCTTTCGAAGCTTTCATCGATTGAGTATTTAAGTTTTGGTTCTGGCACTTCCTTGGCGAGGAACGAGAGGAGAAGAGTGCGCGAGTGAAACAGAAATAGTGTGCAAGTGAGATCCCTATAGCTCACTAGCGCCCCAAGTAGATAAAATCGGCGAAACATCGTCACCAATTCTGGACATTCCGACAATTAGTTCCCAACCGATGATCCGCGAGCTAAATTATAGTCCGTGAAACGTTGGATTCAAAAGTAAAAAATGTTTTTACTTTTTAAGAGGTTGTAGAGGAAGTCTAATAAGAGCTCATTAAATTGCAAAATGATAGAAACTGTAAAGAAGCGTTTGAATCTGTTTCCCTTGAGGAGTTTTAGTGTAAAAAGGTGATTCCATATACTAAAATTCGGGGTATCGCCGTGCGCTATCTTATGTTTTTCTCCACAACTTATGTATGCGAACAAGGATTTTCGGCTTTGCTAGTAATTAAAAACAAGTCCCAGAATCGATTTAAAGTAAGTGATGATTAGTTTGTCGCTTTGAGCGATAATATGAGCCCCAAGATTACACAACGTGTGAAGGAGATACAAGCTCCAAAAGTCACATTGATGAGAGCGATGTGTAATTTTATAAACATTGTGTCCTTATCGTATTAAAACAGTGCCCACTCTCCGTCCATATCACTATTATATTTAAAGAATATGTTAAAAGTTTCTATTAAATTTTTTTTCACCATTAACAATTTATTATTCTTGAACCTTGTGGTCCCTGCTATGAAAAATAAAAACAAAGTGGTTCCTGGTTATACCCAAACCCAAACAAACCCAAATAAACTTACCGGTATAGACTCTTAAAAATACGACCTCAAAAGGAAATTTCGAAATTCTCAATATTCACAAATACGGTCGGATTGAGAGACCGCACCGGCGCGCAATGGACAATCAGGTAATTCTAAGGAAGCTGGAACTGCTCGCAAGGAAGAACGAGCGTCAGAGAATCATCGTTTCAAAGTGGGGGAAGGTACACTTTACGAGGCAAGTATATAAAATATCGAGTTCTATTCAACCGATTGACTTCAAATTTGGTATGGACCTTCAGTCTATATGCCTTTATCGCCCTACCTTGAGTATTGCGAAATTATTATTATCACTATGCAAAAAAGGATTTGAACTTTGAAAAAAATAGGGTGAAAAAATGACTTTTTTTTTCAAACAGTCGCCATTTGATTTTTTTTCTCTCTTTGGTACCTGCCATAATGGCATTCTTATTGATAAAAAAAAAATAGTGTTATTTCTGTTTCAGATGAATGGGAGCTTTGGAATCGTGTCAACCGTCTCAAATCTTTTTTTTCACGGCCATATTTATAGGCCCATAATTTTTTTAATGTTAATTTTTTTTGTACGGATTTTTTTTTATAAGTTCTTGAAACATCAATAAAAAGACTGTGAGAAAATGGATACTAAACATTTTTTTTGTTTCTTTTCATCGAGCCCGAAAAAACGCTCGAAATTTAGACCTTCAGACTAGAATAATGCCATAATTCAATTAGAGGAGAAAAGCTGATCGCGCAACTCACATTGTCCGGATGTATGGTCGTCCGAACGGCAATTTTCGTTAATCCCGCAGTAGCTAAGAGGTCCAATAACTTGACGAATGCCGCGCACGTTGCCCTCGCTATACTCTCCGATAATTTGTTTATGTCAACGGGATCGTGAACCCCGGCGGGATGATCGTCCGACTGAAGGATTAACGAGAGAACATTTGTTACATACAGTCTGTTTGAGAAAAACGTGTACGGTTACATTTTTTTCCTGGATACTGTTAGAGAGTAGATTCGAACGCGTGTAGGTACTGGGACCCTTCTGCCAAGATACTTTGTATAGAAAGCGTCAGTTGTTACACTGTTGTCAAACAGGCTGTATATATTTTAATAACTGTAATCATTGCGAGAATCCGCACATTATTTAGTCGAATCTACGAGAATCGCTCCTAAGATACCTTAATGATGAAGACTTCTGTCCATCGAATGAATCTGCTCGTGCCCATGTAATCTGTACCATTGTGAACCCGTATCGAAGGTATGCCGTCCATTGCTTTACCGTCGATGGGGCTTTTTACTCTGTAGAAACCGAAAATTAGTATTCCCGTCCTTGGCGTGATATTATTTGAGGAACGCAGCGGAATTTTAGACTCCAATAGCGAGAGGAAAAATAAGGAGTAGTTGAAAGCTCATTAGGGCATTCAAAGTTCCATTTAAAGAGGTACAACTAGTTCAGGGTCAACAAAGAGACTAAACTCATGGTACCCCACGGGTGTTCTGATTTATGTTAACTTATGCTGAATATTCGTATTGTCAATCCCAAAGTGCCAAATTTGTGGTAAATATTTTATTTATTGTATATTTACTAATAAAAACTGAAAAATTAGATCCTCAACGACTCTGGCGTAGTCTCTGTCATATTCACAATAACAGTTTCACTGTTATTGTGAATCCATTATGTCTAATTTATCAAATTTCAGTTTTCCAACGACCTTAGTTGGATACGTGAGCAGCAAAACCGTGATCACCGCACTTCCGGTCGACCGTTTCCATAAGACGACGTGCTTCACTAGCTCAAAGTGCTCGACTTTGCAATTGTATTACGAAAAAACTGAACGGTCAATATAGTTCGAATTTTTCCAAAGGGTGCATAACGTATTCGTCAACATCATATAAAAATGTCAGCCTCGAAAGTTGGATTCTTCTTAATGATCGTACCTCCTTAAAAAAAAACTACGGACTTTTCAGAACCCACCCTAAATTAAACAGTTCATCGTTGTCGACCCATTTGATGTTGACAGTCTCGTCGGGCTCCGGTGCGCCTTGAAGGCCGCATCCAATGGAAAAGTCGTGCATGTTTTTGAGTGCAGCCTTGAGTGCCTCCATCTTCTCGGGCATTATTTGCACCATGAGACCGTCCTCGACTATACTCGATTTAGCCGACAGGCCCATGGACGACTTCAGCGCTCCGTTAATGACGACGAAACTCGCGCCCGTAACTGTGCAACGGTTCAATGCCAATAATAATAATAACAGGATTGAAAAAAAAACCATTCAGAAAACAGATTGTCATCGTTACTTGGCCGAGCGGACTCTCACCCTTCCGCGGTTTGTTGTGAATGTTGATCGCCTGAGTTTGGTAACTGCTCTCGTCACCGGTGTTCGTTTGTATGCACACGAGATGCGAATCCGCCTGACTGCTGAAATTTGCGGCGAACGCGAGCACGTGATCGTTCGAGTTGTTCAGACCTTTGATAACTTGGTCGTAACGATTTTTCGGAAAAAGCACGTCGGTCGTTCGATCCTGCATGTGAATCGTAAGGCCTCGTACACCGGGCAGTGTGTAAGCGAAATTACGAAAATCCGCGAGAACCTTCATGATCGTGTGACCGATTTCGAAGTAAACGGCGTCCCGAAAGCGAACGGAGACAAGGGGACACGGATAGTAGCGATACTCGGCACCGAGGCGAAGCATCAAACGAAGCGGAAATACTTTTGCCCAGGGTGTTTCCCACCTGTGTACGAGAAGCCCGACCAGGAAGGGTGCCGGGGGAAGAATGATTTTCTGCAGACACTGAAAGCTTTGTCGAACGAATAAAAATCCAGCGTGTTCGCGCGATCCCAAAAAATGTCCTCTCTGATATATCGAGACGCCAAGCTCAGTTATCGTATTGCCTACGAATAAAAATTGGCCTTTATTCCAAAGCCCAACACGACCAAAACAAACTCGACGCCCTACCGCTATCGATCTTCATGGATGCGAAAAAAATCATCACCTTTGATAGCCTCGATGTAAATGTGATTTATGTGAACGAGAAGGTCCTTCGGGATTTGCGTTTCGTCCGGTAACGTTTCCACCAAAAATATTATCTCGTCTTGACCCACGCAGGCCAATCCTCTCGACGTGACGTTCCAACAGACTCTGTTGACGCAACAATTGACTGAAAAAACAAACCGTGACTGTAAGTTAACGAGAATACGGGCGGATAGAGGTTGGAAAAAAACAAACAAAAACTCACGATTCGTTATTTTAACGTAGGCGTAGAGGTTGCGATTGATGGCGAACATAACTGGTGGCTCGCATTCGTTCTTCAACGATTTGTACAGTGTCGCTGCGTCAACCGGCTCGTGATACGTAATTTCTAGAGAAAATATGTCAATTATTGAGGAATTTTTATCGGACGTGCCCACGTTCAAGAAAATTCGTATCCGTTAAAGAGGGAAAAACCCTTTACAATGTTCAAAATTTTTTTTTCACATATTTCGAAAGTATAATATATTGAGAGTATACTGGAAAATCGAAAAATCGAAATATGAAATATTTACGAAGTTATAGCACACAGTGGTATAGCATATTGAAACTTTAAACGCGAGTATCTCGAAACTGTATTTTCAAAAACTGCTCATGTTATAGCTCAAAAAGTTATTGATCGATCTGGCTGAAATTTTGGGAAGTTTCTCTCTACAACATTATCGGAAGGATATACCGAAAGTTTTAAGGTTATCGCGTAAATAAATTACGTTTTTGGCGTAAAAATTGTCGAGAAAATATGAAAATTTGATCAAAAAGCTTACTTAATTTTTAATTTTATACTTTTATATATTTTTATAGGTATATCCTTCCCCTACACATGTCAATAATCGAAAAATATATTCGATTTCTGTTTCAGATCAATCGAAAAAATCAGACAAATAGAGCACTTTTGGATATTACGCAAAAGACGCCTTAAAATACCTTATAACGCCGTCATTTTGTTTTGTTTGAAAAAATATTTTTTTTTTCAACACTTGAAAGTTGTAATAAGATAATGTCGAAATTTTTAAAGGATGCGATTATTTTAACACCTTTAAAAAAATGCATGAAAAATGACTCATTTTCGGGCATCTAAAGGGTTTCCCTTCCTTAAATTTGAACGACTAAGGGCTCTATCCTTCTGAAATGAATGAATTTCCAATTCGATGACCATCAAGAAATGGATCATGACGATAAGAAAGTATCTCGATCACGCACCGCCTTTGTGTATCGTCACCATCGGTGGCAAAGCGTCAGGATCCTGTGGTATGTAGCAATTCGTGTTTGGATCCATGGGCGGCATGTTTTGTCTTTTGGCGGTTGCCAAAGCCGATGATTGGACGGACGACGGGGGTCCTCGTTTTCCGATCTTCCGATACGGCGGTTTCAGGTCCCAGGAGGTGTCGAGTTCTGTCAGGTCACATCCAGGCCTTATTCCTGTGTTTTATACGTAGAGGCGGGTGAAAAAAAAAACAAAACGGGATTTCGGAGGCAGGGTAAGAGAGGCGCGCGCACCACCGTCCCGGGGGAACGGTGGCTTTGCGCGCTCGCATGCAAAATCGTATTTTGGTAGTAAAATAATAAAAAACGTGTTTGGAGTGTTTTTCACGGGAATGCGGGAACTCATGAGGATCAGCTTGCAACATTTACGATAATAATTGTGACTGTCGAGCACAATTTTGAATGGTGAAATAGAGCAAAATCGTAGCCACATGACGGAGTGTCGCGTTTCTTTCGAATACACAATGTGTCAAAAACTCCTTGTCATGATGGCAAATGATGAGAAAGGAATTATTGCGGCTCACCGTCGCTGAACATGACGGACTTTTGTCCCTCCGGTCGTTGCTTGGAACTGCCCTCGCGCTTTAGAACACCAACGGGAACCATGACCGTGGGCGGCGGTGGCAAACCTCCGGCTAACTGTTGCAAAGGCGGTATTGTTGAACAGTACTCCATCGGGTTATTTGGATTAGGCTGTCTCCCCTATAACCATTTGTCGAATACTCCGAACTCTGACGATTGGAATTCAGTTTTTCTTTCTTAACCCCCATCACGTGTACGGGTTTGAGGATTCTCAGCGCGTTTCATGCGTTCTCAAAACCAAAAGTTCCAATGCGACGGGCAACTTCCGACGTTTCGCGATCACGTAAAAATATCGACGAATCGACCATACGAAGAAGACGCAAAGAGCATTGATCTTTCTGTCGCTTAGTGTGATAAGCTGTCGAACCGTTTGATAAACTGTTCAACCAATTGACCAATTTGTTGAACAAATTGTTCAGTAAGTTTCCTGCATTACTGACATCAATTATTGAGAATCAATGTACTTCACGTGTCTTCGTAAGAACCTCATCGCGTCAAATTTTTCTCGTATCGCAGACTGGGAGTCCGTTCGAATCGAACTTTCGGCCGGGAATGTAAACGCCAAAGATCCTCGGCAAGGAAAATCGATTGCCGTTTCGCTCGTTATCAGATGCAAGGTTGTCACAACCGCGTGGAACAATGATAGTACCGTTCACATACATTATAACAGAGGAGCCTGTTAGGGTGGCCCGACATGCCGAACTACACCACAAAATTACCGATTCCCAAGCACGCTGTGGGGATACTTCCGGTTTCAAAATCAATTGTCGTTCAGGTTTAAAGATCACACTAAAACGAGTTTTACTTTTGGGCTGATGCAATTATTGGGGACTGAAAAACTCAAAAGCCGTTCGTAGATGCGGAGTATTTAGGATCGTGAGTTATTTTTTGTTCATTCAGAGTACATTCTTGTATATACATGTGTGTATATATATATATATATATATATATGCTCTATGATGATAATGATACCATTGTTGAAATGCAATGAAAATTCATTTTTTTTAAAATATTTTCAATTATTAATAATTTAAGGCAGTAGTCTCGCCAAGGCGTTTTTCTATAGATTTTTTTTAATTTTGAGGACCCATTCAGGACACTATTAAATGATTACCTGCAAAATTTCAAAATGATTCACCGTTCCGTTTTCGAGATATTGGAAATCAAAGAATTCACGGTTTTACACGTCTTCTTATAGGGAGCAGTGAAAAATTTCACATTTCACACAATAATTTTGAAACTTTTCTGATTTTTTTTAAATCCTTAATTACAGAGGAACATATGACGAAGTAGGTAAAAAAAATCATGAATTTTGACCGTCTACTTTCAGAGATATAGCGATTTATATTAAACAATGTCTAGTGACGCTAGCGCCACGAAGCGACTTGAGTAGACTAGAACTAGATTACAGTAGTGTGTGCATATCCGTATACGCAGAGTATCTACGTATTAGTAGCCGGAATGGATAGCCTGATATAAAAGTGAGGGTTAGGTAAACATTACGCGTTTTCATCATTACTTTATAAATTTTTACATCCCGATAAGATGTACAACCTTCATTATAAGGATATTTCGCAATATTTCGAAGTTTTCATCGTTTGAGCGGAGAATAAACATTTCAACGTGACCGTGGCGAGACTACTACCTTAATAAATTTTTAGTTATTAACTATTTTGTCAATTTTAAACAATTAATTTTTTCATTTATATTTCCAATCAATATTTTTAATTATTAATTCTTAAATTAATATTTCTAAATTATTTATGAATTATAAATTAATATTTTCGATTTATTATATTTTATTGACAGTGTAATGCTACGAATAATAAAAAAAAAACAAGAAATATAGAAACGTAAAAAGAATTTTCATGGCTTTCCAACGTCGTGAACTTCAAGACCACTTCATGTGTCTAAGTCTATGAGATGAAAAAAACTATATTCTCATGCAAGATCCTCATTTTGACACATACCTCGGAAGAATTAAGATTGCCAGGTGAACTGTTGGCGCAGGTGGAAGAACAGTCACCGCTCTCGTGATCTCGTTCCACTGAATGTAAGAACGAAAAACGAATGAATAAATGTGTGTGAGAGAGACCGCTGTTTCGCGGACTCGAAGGTTTACGTTGAATGACTCATATTTCGAAAGACCGCCAGTCTTTTGGTAAAAAAGACGAGCGGTAGTTTGATGGAGATTTTCAAACTTTGATCGTTTCTCAAGCTCTCGTTCCTGCATCAGAAAGCATCTGGCAAGCAAGAGGATATCAGTTGGAAAAATGGCCTAGCCGGTGTACCTTTCACGAGTAATTGGTAGCAGGGCGAACACACACGTGAATCAATGTTGACCTGATACTGGAGCCGGTATTTCATGCTGCAGCATTTATTGCACAACACCTGCAACAGTTGTCCCGCGCAGTGTGAAGGTTTAGCATAATAATAAAGATCAAGGAATAAGACAAGATTACCGCCCAATACAAATTGAGCGTACCTTGCCACAGGCGCGACAATGATGACGGCGCTTGATCACGGTGAACTTGACGTCGCAGAGCATGCAGTTAGGTGCCTCGTTGTCGGGGATCCAGAAGGGTGGCTGTTTTCCCAATATAGCGGAGGACTCGATCGAAAAATTCTCAGAAATGTCCTGTGGCGGTTCAACCTGTTGCTGAGAGGAGTCGCTCTCCACTCCCGGTACTTCCTGGTCGCCCCCTGGTACAAATTAATATCGTTCGGATGAAAGATACGGCATTGAATTGCATCAATGGATACGTAATGGAAATAAAGTGCTTGGGACTTCGTCGCAACTTTAAAGCGTAAATTGAATCTATTTATCGGCAGTCCCATTTATATGAGGAACGTTCTTGAGACTTTTTTTTTTTACCGACATTCAAGCGCTGGAAAAGTGTGAAAGTTCAAAAATTTAATTCTTGTTGGGCTATTTATTATAATGTTATGAAATAATATTATTAAAATATTCTCAAAATTTATTAACAGCTAAATTTATGTCGGCGATCCAACGTAATGAGGCAAACTATGCCGAATCTGGTTTTACGACGATATTTCAACAAGCGCTCAAGATATCAACGTGAAATTTATAGAGGAGCTGTAAAACACTATGATGCATTTATTATAAGTGACATGTGATTGTAAGATTTTTTTTTTTACAATTTTATAATATCAACTAACTCGAATTATTCCGGATTCTTTGTTATCTAGACACCATTTTGTTAATTGTATTTTAATTTCTAATTTTTCAGGTATCATCAATAGAGGAAAGTCTAAGACGAAATATCTCTCGGATTTTTCAAAATCTTTGTCCATTCAATTGGAATCGTGGCAAAATCGAGTTTCACATAGTTTGTCTCGTTACGTTGGAGCGCCAATATTATTGACCTGGAAATAAAGCTCGAGAAGTCTTCTTATTTGATAACAAGCCTCCGCCCGTATGGAATTTGGCTCATAGAAATTTTATGACCAGTTGCACCCCTTATTAGAGATTCTTAAAAAAAAATCCTCAAATACGCATTTTATTATTTGTTTTGAAGGATATTTATACCGAGTTTCAAGTTGGTATACGCAAAAAATACAATGTTCCATACAAACTTTTACACCCCATTTCACCCCCTTAAGCGTTGATTTTCGAAAATACCTATCTTAGTGCACCTCTACACCTTCTAAGGAACATACCTCCCAAATTTCATGTTTTTATCTTCAGCGGTTTAGGCTATGCGGTGTCTATATATATTACAGCCATGGAACTCTTTTATATGTATAGATAATAAAAACCCATAAAAATAAATGAGTTATATTTATTCGCGGCCTTGCTAAGAACAATTGAAGGCAAGCGTATTTTGGAAATTTTGAACCTCCCTAGTCCTCTTAAGGTAGTAGTCTCGCCAAGGCGTTTTTTATAGATTTTTTTTAATTTTGAGGACTCATTCAGGACACTATTAAATGATTACCTGCAAATTTCAAAAGGATTCACCATTCCGTTTTCGAGATATTGGCAATCAAAGATTTCAAGGTTTTACACGTGTTCTGATGGGGAGCAGTGGAAAATTTTACATTTCACGCAATAACTTCAGAACTTTTCTACAGATTTTTTTTTATTCTCAATTACAGAGGAACATATGACGAAATGGGTAAAAAAAATCATGAATTTTGACCGTCTAGTTTCAGAGATATATCGATTTAAATGAGCAATGTCTAGCAACGTCTAGCAACGCTAGCGCCACGAAACGACTGGAGCAGACTAGAATTAGATTACAGTACTGTGTGCATATCCGTACACGCAGAGTATCTACGTATTTTAGTAGCCGAAATGGATAGTCCGATACAAAAGTGAGGGTTAGATAAACGTTATATTAGGCGTTTTCATGATTACTTTATGAGTTTTTACTCCCCGATAAGATGTGCAACCAACATTATAAGGATATTTCGCACTATTAGCGATTTCGACTGTTTTTCGGGCACAAGAAACTTTCCTCTCGTGTGAGAAGCCATGCGGCAAGTATTTGTAAAAGGATTGATACCTGGAATTGTATCGTCACCAATGCTGACCGTGGAGACGATGTCGAGGGTTTGGGGCCGAGTGAGCTTGTCCTCAGGATCGCTGCCCTCCGCTTCTTTCGCGGATTCTTCGCGACTGCGAAAAATATTATCCGAAGATGTCGGCAATTCGGATCCCGCTTTGTCATCCTTCGTATCGTCGCAATCTTGGCGCACATCGGGTTTTGCATTTGTTTCTGGTAGACTTCCAATCAGTTGGACGTTTCCGATTGCACCATCGTTTTTAGGAGCTCCCGGTTGGATTTTCGGACTTTCTTCGTTCGCTACGGTGCCCTCGACCATTCGATCATCTTCAAATTCGACACTTACGTGTTCCGCGTTGAGGATTTCCGGTTTTTGCGAGGACACACCCATCGCGGTATCATTCACCGGAGCGCAAGTGTTATCGCGATGCAACGAAGCTTCGATCATTTGTTCGGTGCTGCAGAGATCTCGTATTTTATCGAGGCTCGGTAATGGAGACGCGTTTTCCTCCAGGCTCGTACGAGATTCCGTGCTCTCATGGTGAGTCTCGTCGCGTGAGATCGCGACGTTACTTGCCACCTCGTCTCCAGCCCTCTCTCCCGTCGCCGCGGCTTCGCAATTGATTCTCGCCGGAAACGACTCCGGGCCGCTTTCGTCTAAAAAATCGGCGCTCGTTTCGCACGACGAAGCGCGTTGACTTTTCCCGTAATCGATGACCGGGAATTTTTTCGCTTTCTCTTGCAACGTTTCCTCCGAGAGCGCGGGCAAGACGCCGATCGTGACAGTCTCGAAGATTGGCGCCTCGTTCGCGTCCTCATCCTCAGTCGCGAGTTTTCTCGTGCTCGCTGCGACACGACGCAACGTTCCGTTCTCCCGAGGTTCGCCCGAACTTCCAACGTTCTCGTACGGCAATTTACCCTCGTTCGCCCGTTCCTCGGCCTCCAATTCCGCCAAGTATCTGTTCAATTCTTCCTCCGAGAGATCGTCTATCGTCGCGTTAAAGCTGACTACCGGGGCGGCCTCTTTCTCCGTCACTTTCGAGGCGACATCCTGAAATCTCGACGTGGTCGCTCGAGGTTCCGTGTTGTTGCTTCTCGTGACGTCACTGGTCGGATCTCCGGACTCGCTGGCGCAAAGACGCTCGTACATCGGCGCCGCCTCGCTTTCCCTCGTTCGTTTTTCCGTATCGACGTTCTCGTAGGAATGGTGCCTCGAGGCTTCATCGTTCACGGACGATACGCGCGTCGCATCAGCGCCCGCGATCGCGTTGACCTCAACAACGTCGCGCGTCGGTTCTGCCACGAGTACGTTCTCGTAGTGATGAGCTTCCGTCCTCTCGGTGGCTTTTGCTTCCTTGATAGCTTCGGTGCTCGGCGCAGCCGCGGGTAATCTTGGCTCCGCAGGTGAACGCGAATTCGTACGCTTTTGGATCGTACCGGCGACGATTTCCGGAACAGCGAGATCGTTCGTGTTTCGAGCCTCGTCGGAGATTCTTTCGGCGCTTGACGGGACCTCGGAATACGGCTTGATCTTCGCTTGCGCGCTCGTACACGCCGAAAAATTACGCGTTTCGCTGTTCTCAAGCTTCACAGGCAATAGAATGTTCTCGTACTTTGGCAGTAGGGCGCGACTTTTGTCTACGGATTGAGATTCCTTGAAGCTGGGAACAAAGGCGACCTCTCTGGAGAGGGACCTGTCCTTGGAGAGCGCCCGGGCGGTCTCCTCGCCACCGTCACCTTTGCCCGGTGCTTTGATCTCGCGCTCGCTCCTGATCGCGGCAGTTTCGCAAGGCATGATCGCGTTGTCGTTGCACTCGAGGTTGCCACTCGGCGCGTTTATGTAATCGTTCAGGCTACTGAAGACGTTACTCACGCTTGGCTTTATGTTAGGCTGGTTCAATTTTTTATCGTAACTGTTCTGATTCTTGACGATCGATGAGACACCCCCAGCTGCCTCGTTCTGTTGCTTGTGCGATAGCTTCTGTGATATGTCGTTTCTTATGGTCAACGAGACGGGCTCGCCGTCACGAAAGTTGGCGTATCTCTTCGTCTGTATCTTTTCGTCCGTAGCGTTTTTGCCGCGCGTGTAAAAATCGTTCACCGACTCGTGATTCTCGCGTTTCGATCTGGACATCTTCCTGATGTCCAGGCTATCGTCTATCCTCATCGCGTCTAAATTCGATATCTTTTCCTCCGATCTTGGCAGCTCGTTGCTTCTTTCCGGCAGAGAATTTCCGTCCTCGCCGCTCGACGATGACACGTGCGAGTAATTCAACGACGAGGAGGCCTCCGCGCTTGGCTTGCTCAACGACTGTGGCGACCACGGACTCTCGGTGTCCAGACTCAGCGCCACTTGTTCCGCGCAATCTGGAAACCGTCAATTGTTCTGTACGGAAATTCGTATTTACGTACGAGATCGACCTGAAGGAATACCGGTGTGAGTGCGGAATACCTCGGATGCACGTGTGAAATCGGGGGATGGAATAATGCTGTGGGTGCGAAGTTGAGAGCGCGATCTCATATATAGGTATAGTCAGAACCGAGCCTATTACTTATAGATATAGCTAGAGCGCAGAAAAATAGATAACGTTTTTTTATTCAATAGGTTTGCGCAAAATTTCATTTCGATCAAAGGGTGGACCTTTTGGAAACTTAATCCCACACAAATACGCGCACACGTGAAAATCACAAAGGATCGCCGTGGCTCCAAAATGTAGCAAAAAAATCAAGACGTTGATGTTCGCATCCTTGGAACACAACGAATCTTGTTTTTTTATGGTGCTGAAGTTTGCATCATTGGAACGCAATGAAAATTCTTCCTGATTTTCATTTCTTAAAGTTTATTATCATCTAAAACCTTTTTTCGTCAGATTTTGGTTATAATTTTTTTATAAGGTTCATCAAAAATATTTCAGTGATTTTCGTAGCCCGCATTGGCTAAGAAAATTACAGCAATACGAAAAAATATATATATTTTTGTTGCGTTGCAACGATGCAATCTTTAATACCACGTTTTTTTTTATTTCCCAAATTTTTCTTGGTGATTTTGAGCTATGAAAATCATGCAATCATTTTTTTAGGTTTCTCCTTTAGCAATGTGCAACAAATTTGTGAAATGTGATTTCGGATAATAACGAAGATGAAAAATTGAAAGGAATTTTTGTTGTATACCAACGATGCACTTCAACCCCGCAAAAAATCGTCTTTTTTTTTTAATCGCTATAGTTCCATTACTTAATCGAATATCGACTTTTATCACTCTTGAAAAATTGTTTGTTTTGGCTGAATTATCCATGTTGCATAGTCAAAATTTGGTGCCCACGATACCGTACTATCGTTGCAGGCAATGAAAATTGATTCCCTTCAATTGTTCATATGTATTCTTTTGGTGTTTTAGACTATGATAATTACTTCAACATTTCTACATATTCTCATTAAAGATTCACGACCTCAATTGGCAAATGAAAAATGAAGTGAAAATATCGTTGCATTCCAACGATGCAAACTTCAACACCATATAACAAAAATCCTAACTAATATTATAAATCTGACCTTCTGTCTGTCTGTTTGTTACTCAGTCACTCCAAAACGGCTTGAACGATTCAAATGAAATTTACCATGTAGATAGCTTATGGCCTGGGTTAAGACATAGAATACTTTTCATTCTGATATCTAATATTTTTCTAATTATAATGTTATATACTCAAATCTAATCTAATTATGAAATTAAAATTATTATATAATCAATGAAATTTAAAATGTAGATAGCTTATGACACATAGGATACTTTTTATTCTGATCCTAATATCTAATATTTTTCTAATCTGTATGTCTGATGTTTGTTCCACTATCACGCCTAAACGGCTGAACCGATTTTGATGAAATTTGGCACACATGTAGAGAGTTACTTCGAATAACACATACAGGCCATGAAAAATATATCTAATATTTTTCTAATTCTTATATTTGACTTGAATCTAATTCAATTATGAAATTATCAGTCTTATATAATTATTATTATAGGATACAAACAAATCAAATCTAATTAAAATAGATGATAATATAATATCAAATCTAATATAAATATACCTAATATTTTTCTAATTATACCATTCGTGTCAAATCTACTGTAATTATCAAATTCAAATTCTTATAGAATACAACAAATCAAATGTAATTTAAATTTGATAAAATCTAACGTCTAATATCTTTCTAATTATAATATTTTAAAAAATCTAATGATTAAATTTCAATTCTCATAGAATACGAACAACTAAAATATAATCAAAATCGAAAAGAATCTAATATAATATGACATATTTTACTGAATTTTGAATGACGTATGACAGCCTTTAAAAAAACAATCCATTAAGGAATATTTTAACACAAATTGCAAGCTCCATGCCGACAAAGTTACAGATAGAAGCTAGTAAAGAAATAAAGGAAGAAAGAAGAGTTTTCATTGTGTTCCAACGATGCAAACTTTAACAGCATATAACAAAAATAATGAAATAAAGAACAGAAAATATTCATTGCGTTCAAAAGATGCAAACTGTATCATCGTAAAGCTTGAAACGATTTACCGATAATCGACCAATTTACATTACATCTCTTGACGTTTCCATTCCGCATTACACTTTACAGGAATAAGTTAGCAAAAATGTAAAATGATCTCCACCCTTCGCTCACCCGCCAAAGCTCAAGTCAAACGCAATTACCTTCGTTAAACTCGAATTCATCGAGGACTCTATCCAAATCGACGGCGAACTTCTCCATCTCGTTCCAAAAATCTACGTAAAATCATAAACGTCGAAAAGAGAATTGACAACTGGGTGGAAACGAAAGTACATTGATCTCGACTGTAGCAGAGAGTGAGATTCGCAGTTACTGCGGATATTCGACGCGCATCGTGATTCCATCGGACCAGGCGTGACGCAAATTAGCGCACGGGTCTCGCGAATAATTATTTTCAATTCTTACCTGAAAAAAAAAAAAAAAACAGTCGCTTTCGATGCGTACGGGCAATTTGAAAGTTGACGATCGAGAAATTCGTCGCCCGCGGAATACGTATGAGAGGGGCAGGGAAGAATCGACGAGTGCCCGAGAAACGTGGTTCACATGTTAAACACGAGATAGTAATTATCGTCGGGTTCAACAATCACAGAAACGTCATTTTGCCTCTTTTTTTTTATCGTTCCTCAGTTCGGGATAACGAAGACTGGGCTCGCTGATAAAAACCGTCGCGCAATTCGATGCGACCGAGCCTGTGTTTTAGTTGCACGCGACACACACACACACACACACACACACACACACACACACACACACGACACGCACACGATTTGCGCGACTGCGAGTCTCACATCGCGCGCATAATCGCCGTAACGCTTGTTGGTGTTGTTGTTGTGTTGTGTGGCGTTAACGAAACGACGTTGCGCTCATTGAACGAACGGTTGATTTTTTTTTTCGGGTAAACACACGACCGCCTTTTTCGTTTTCTCCAATATAATCGAGGGACCAATGTGGACAATCTGACACTAGTAATCTTACTGTGTAAACTTCTGCCCCTCCTGACTCAATGATCGACAACACAGATGACGCTGCACCACGCAACGAAGCTTTCTAGTACATTCACGAACTTTTCACCAGTTTTTCTTCGGTCGGTAATGTAGCGCATAGCATGACGAAACGCACGGAACTCTGAGAGATCGTCAAAGTGACGCTTTTTCTCAGTCGCGGCTGTCACACGAACCTTCGAGTATTCCGCCGTGCTCCGTCGGTAAGTGAACTGTGGGGAACTGTGGAGAAACGAAAAAAAGTTAACGTATTCGTATCATTCTGCTTCGTATTGACTGATATCGAGGTTTTTTATAATACGTAGCAATACAATGCAATCTTTAGTGAATTACAATTCGCGAGTTTCGTGTTACTGACACTGTCAAGGGTAAGGCGTACCGTTGTTTTTCTTCCTTATCGATCGAGAACTATCGTTTCGTGAGTTATTTCGCGCTGCTGCTAATGGCGCCACCAGCGCAGCTTCGACCTGCTTATGCATTTTTCTATATATATATATAAAATACTAACCCCACGTCCTAACATACAGGTGTAAACTCGATGAAATTTCGGTGGTGGGGTGACTCGACTATTGAAGCTGAATTTTTTGGTGTCGCTAGTATCGAGTGCAGTTAGCCGAGTCCCATAAAAATAAACAACAATCGTTTTCGTGCGATTATATTAAATGTGATGCTGAAGTCCTGCGTTGTACCAAAGTGTAATACGGGTTTCAAAAGCCTGAAAGTCAAACGGTCTACTGACCGTTAGCACTTTGAATACTTTTAAAGTGCTAACGAATAGTGCACGGTTCGAAAAGTGGAAAGCCACGCTTTCCGTCGAGAAATGAACGTCTTCGCATTGTGTTTTCGAGAAGCATTTTGAAGAACGAAACATTCTTCAAAAGTACGTAAGATATGACGTAGTACCAAGTAGTGCAGTTAGCCGAGTATTATAAAAAATATAATCAACAATTGTTTTCGTGCGCTTATATTAGGGTAGTCATCTCATCACAGTCACGTTAAAAAGTTTGTATCCTTATAATGTAGGTTTTACATCTTATCGGGATGTAAAAACTTATTAAAAAAATCTACAGATATTACACAAAGTGTAACTATTTCATGTCATTGAAAATGTAATCAGACTTTCTCTCTCAGTCTCTCTCAGTCTCTCTGTCTCTCTCAGTCTCTCGCAGTCTCTTTCAGTCTCTTTCAGTCTCTCTGAGTCTCTCTCAGTCTCTCTCAGTCTCTCTCAGTCTCTCTCAGTCTCTCAGTCTCTCAGTTTCTCAGTCTCTCCGTCTCTCAGTCTCTCAGTCTCTAACTCTCTCACTATCCATCCATCCATCCAACAAACCTAAACAAACCCAAATAAACCCAAACCCAAACCTAATCCCACCAACATTGTAATGTACACACCAAAATTGAAACTTACAACTTGTAACCATAAATAACTCTATATGTAAAGCAGCATTTTTCAACAAATCACAGGCATTTGGCATGTCGCAGCTCCCCCTACCTTGCTACAACACAGCGGCAGTGGAGTGGGGGTAGCGTTCGTTTCGTGCGACATCTCGCTAAATCAGACCCCCTATATACATCTTTAAAAGTATTTTCAATGCTAAAAATGATGAAAACGCTTAATATAATGTTTACCTAACCCTCAATTTTGTATCAGACTATCCATTCGGGCCACTGAGTATTGTGACTACACTATCCGTCCGAAGTGGTTCAAAAAATTACGGAACATGCTTTGAACTTTCTAGATAATGTACGAAAAATTTATTTGTAAAAAATGAAATGACGACATGTTAAAAAAAAAAAATTCATAAAGAGGTAAAAACGCAAAAAAGACACTTTTTTCGCTCGAAAAATCGTATTTCCGTCAATTTTCAACATTTTTACCTAAAATTTGGACGTGTTACTCCTTAGATACGCTACTTTTGGGAAAAAAATAGTAGCATAGTGCGCGTTCCAAAAAAGGTATTTATTCCGACATGTGTAGAGGGTAAATTTTATGGTATGATGATACTTCACTCCAGGTAAGATGGTGAATACAGTTCCATTCGAAGCCGGGAACTATTATATATTTATGCCAAAAATTAATCGACGGGTCGATTCTACCCAAGGTGACCACGAAGTCTTAAAAAGCTTGGACTTGTTAGAAAAAAATAAAATTTTCAGTAACAAAAAGAAACGAAGCTAAAGTTCCGTGGGATGAACAATATATCTGCGTATAGAGCTGCGATACAAAGATCCTGTGTGCTCGGTTGTAATTCTTATCGCACATCAATTTGGCTTTACCGTAGCTTAACACACTTTGAAAATTCCATTATTCGGTATTGCGTATATTACGTGAAAATATACGTTTTATCGTTCTAACCAACAATAGAGATAATTTTGCAAATCCTCTATATATGTGGAACTTTTATATTATTATGTACATTTGCGAGTGTGTATATATATATACACAGATATATATATTCGTGCATGTACAGCTTTATGGAATTTTCCAAGAGTCCCCCGGAGTGGTTACATTTATAAAGATATAACCGAGGGCACTCTACGAGCGAAATCCGCTTACTCTTTTTACGCGAAAAAGACGATCGCGAGGCTTCGCCTCCGGGCGTCCTCGGCGAAAGCTCTTAAGTGGTTATGGCGCTTTGGCTTTGTACAGTAGAGGCTTTGCCATTCTTCTTCTACTTCGCTTCTTTTTTTTCTATTCTTTTTTTTTTCAGTTCGACCGCGAGCGCACACACACCGCAACCAGAGTCGCTGCCATTCGCCGTTTCCATTCCTCATCATTTTTATCATCCGCTTCTATATTTACACACACCCACGATAAATCATATACGTATATATATATATATATATATATATATATATATATATACACCAATTTTTTTTATAAGCATACCCATTGCGATCAAAGTGCGAGGAATTCGAACTTTTGTGGCGCTTCTTTGCGCTCTAATCGGTCTCGCACTCGAGGGCTCCGTGCAGAATCGATTCGGGTGGTCCATTTCGGCGAAGGCGACTAATCAAATGTGCTACCAAGGCACGGAGGACAGAAGCGCATCCACAAATTTCGACGCAACTACACTCCTTGTCTATGAATGCGCGTCGTCTAAATTCTAAAGGACTCGGGGGTGGGCCCTCGAAGGGGGAGGGGGGAGGGCAATAATAAGGTTTGAGAATGGGGGGTAACGGGCGTACGCTAAGTTCGACGACGAATATATATATATGTATCACTTGTAGTTTCATCGGCCACAATGGCATTAAAATTACCGTTGAAATTGAATTTCCTACCGGGGAATCGTATCGCAGAAAGGGATCCCGTAGTATATTTCTCGTACGTTGTATTAGGTAGGTACGAACCGTCGTCTGCGGCGGGAATGAAACAAGCAACGGACGATGGAGCGTATATGGAGCTTTTCCTACTGTATATATGGGGGAGTGATACTTCGAACCCGTTTTATCTATATAATGATGACTATCAGAAAATCTGGTGATTTTGTGGATGGTACTTGGATTTTTGTTGATAGCGAATTGTTGATTTTGGGGACAGGACGGTTCTTTATTTTTTTTTGAAGACGAATCGTTGGTTTTGCCATACAGAACGGTCCAGGAATTTTTTTGAAGACGAATCGTTGATTTAGGCTCACAGGACGGTTCTTGAATTTTTTTTTTTGAAGACGAATCGTTGATTTTGGGGATAGGATGGCCTATGCATTTTTTTTAAAGAAGAAGCATTGATTTTTGGGACAGGAATATCCTTGGCATGATTGTTATATACGCTTCCATTTTTCTAAAGGTGATTTTGAAGACATTGGGGCTTACATAATGTTGAGAATGAGGACAATATCTTCATCCATATACAGGGTGGCCGGAAATGTGACGTCCAAAAGGAAAATCACGATGCTTTGTATCAATACCTATCTGAATAATATCCATGTATTTTCTACGATCTTTTTTTTCATTAGGTTGACACATGAGTAATTAGTGATTGTATGGAAATTATCTTTTATTTTTTAATTGAATGATTACCATCGATTAGGAGAAATATAACTGTCATGGTTATTTATTACTTGCTTCCATCGTGTAGGCAAAGCGTGTCGTCGTTGAAGCTTGTAGATGATTCTACAGAAATTCTTCAAGGTCCAGACGAATCGCTCATTACTTATGAGCCAACCTAACAGTCATTGAGAAAAGAGCATTTAAAATTGTTTTTCGAGTTATCCCGTAGCATAGGTTTTTGATTTCTTTTCTCTTTTGTGTATGTACTACCCCTCTTAGAAGTTTTTAAAAGTAATTGGGAGGCATTTGGACTAGTGTAAATTTTTTTTTTTATCATCTGAACTTTACTCGCTGTTCCGCTTAAATTCATTTTCAAAACTTTTGATCAAAATCTAAGTGACGTTAGTGTTCGGTTGGTAATTTATTTATTGCTCAACAGTGCACTTCATAACGATAACACAAGTAAAAAAAAAAATTGCGACTTATCGCTATGTAATTCCTTAACAGTCGGCCGTATAAAAACGAAACCTACTTTGGTCAATAGGAAATTTATCTGGGAAAAAAGTCTGTTGACGAAATTCCTGTTATCCTTATTGTTTCACAGATAATCGTTTTCACATGACTAAGGCCATAATTGCTCAACCTGCCCCGATAGTGGGGTAAGTTGAGCATGAGTATGAGGTAAGTTGGGCAAAGTAAGAATTGCATTAAAAAAATCTGACGTATGCAACATGATTTGGTACAATGC
Source organism: Ophion ventricosus (assembly GCA_963932345.1). NCBI lineage: Eukaryota > Metazoa > Arthropoda > Insecta > Hymenoptera > Ichneumonidae > Ophion > Ophion ventricosus. The sequence continues at coordinate 25,696,822 of OZ010716.1, forward strand.
AGTAATAAACGAACAGTTGCTTGTTAATTAGTTAGGTTTTGAAACATTAACATTAATTGCAATGAACTTTGAAATATTTTTTCTCATACAATGGTAAAAGAAAATCTCTCAATCACGCTTTTTTTTTTACTTTTTGGTGCAAAAATAATGCAACGTCCCGTGTTACCGTCTCGTGCGCCGCATGGCAACGGGCGACGGCGTGATGTGTTGGCCTTTCCCATACCTCCCTTGCCGCCATTTGATGCACCCGTGTGCGGTGCTTAGTTTGCCAGATATTTCGATTGAACCAACTTACCCGACTGCTCAACATGCCCCTCCCTGCCCTACGTACACGAGAGAGAATAATAAAATGCCATGTTCTCGAAAAGTAAAAAAGATTGTCGAACATGTGTGGGGCTGATTCGGATGGGTATTGATACGAGGCATCTAGATTTTCCTTTTGGACTTCACTTTTCGGTCCACCCTGTATATATATATATATATATATATATATGCATATAAATAGTACAGAGCTTGGGAAAAGCTCGTCCGAGCGTATAGTATAATAGCAGAAGTACATAGGTGAGATATCTCGTTATATATATAAGGGATCCCATGTACACATATTCGAACGTAGCTTAGGTTGGTTAGTTAGCGTGCAAGTACACGTATCAAAGGCACTCAGAATCCGCGAGCTTAACAAAGCCAGCTACGGCTTTACCAACCGTGTCACGTATTACGTGTATACCTTACCTATGGGTTAGGGTAGAGAGAAGAGAGGAAGAGAGAGAGAGAGAGACAGAGGGAGAGAGAAGCTCCAACGATTCGCAAACCTCCAAAGCATATCACCGTAACAGCAGCAGCAGGTCTCGAACCTTCCTACTCCTTCACCTCCTTTCTCGCTAACTCCTCGACCCTCCTACGATGAACTTCCACCTTAATGCCCGAAAAGCGAGCTATACTCGCATCGCCAGCAGCCTCGTGAGCACCAATAATTAAGGGAGCGTACCCGAGTAGATGGCGGAAAAAATAGATTAATTTTGGGAATTATCTCAAAAACAATTTGTCCAATTTCATCCGAGTTTGTTTTATTTGAAAAGTATAAATAGTGAGGTATATCGACAATTTTTTAAATAAATATATATTGACTGGGAGTGTTGTTACTGTGGCCGGCGTAAAACATGTCCTTCGTTGGCGGTCCCCGTAATTGCATGCAGTCGGTTGATCTGAAACAAAAATTTCGAAAAGATTCTTTGAATTTAATGTATAAAGCTCTTCGCATCGTTGGCTTTTTTTACTCAGGTATTTGTTTTTTTTTATCAGGCCAGGAAGGTCGGAAATTTGGATTGAAAATTGAATGTAAATTTCGATCAGACGCGATTTGGTGAAATTTTTGTTTTTTTTTTAATCCTACGATGCGAAGGGCTTTTTACATTACATTTTAAGAATCTTTTCGACTTTTTTGTTTGTTTTGTTATATTTTTTTGCATATTTGGTTTGTTATATTTATAAAAAATGTTGTCAATATACCTCGATATTTATATTTGCGAATAAAACACATTTGGATGAATTCGGAGAAATAGTTTTTGAAATAATAATTGCCGAAATTCACCGATTTTTTTCCGTCGTTTACTCGGATGTGCTCCCTTGAGTAGGTTAAAGCGGTCCACTTGAGTCAAATGACGATTTATGAGTTTTTTTTTAAAATAAATCTCAAAAAAATTCAACTAATAGGTTATCTATTATCTATTATCTGTAGATGATCTTATAGATTATCTATTATCGATAGATAATCTAATAGATTTCCTATTATCTATTAACTATAGATAATCTAATAGATTATCTATTATCTAATAGAGAACGAGACTATTATCAAGTAATCTTTTATTAGATTAATAGGATTTAAAGATTAAACGATTAAAAAGATTCGTAATGTTTTATCAAACCTTCATGGTTGAATATTGAATATATATGGTTTTCGACGGGCAAGATGGATTTTGTTTTCACTTCTCAATGTTTACAAAGGTTTAGTTTACGTTCATTCGTTGTTAAAAATATTTTACCTTGGTGCTGAATAGCCAAAAAAATTACGTGACCCGTAGCGTGAACGTCTTGCCCGTCTAACTACACGTAAAATTATATACATTGAACGATTTTTTAGCTCTGGCGTTTTGTGAGGAAGAAATTGCAAAAAAATCGTAAAGCCTCAGGGCCTGGGCAATAACACACACACATATATATATATATATATATATATATATATATATATATTTCAAATCTTGGATCGTGGACAACGCTCCAACCTCCTTAAGGCCGTCTTCTAGTATAGAATTTTGAAAAAATCGATTTTTTTTGCATATTTTCAATGTTTAGTATTTCAAGAATATACCCTCCAAAGGAAATTTGGAAATTCCAAATATTAACGGAGTTACAGCTGTAATTAGTGAGGTGGAAACTTAACCGGTGCTCTCAGACGTGATGAACAGCGGATTCACCGCTCTGAACTCCGAACTTCTCATCATCAAAAAACATCAAAAGACTTCGATTTTGAAGACGAAGGAGTATTTTATGGACCAGGAAACGCCGATTAACGAAATGTAAGTATATGTACCATTACTTAGACTGCCTGAAGCTGTACTCGAATCTTTAAACGCGTTTTTCTCGAAAACTTTTTTTGAGACGGTTGACATGATATCTCAAGTTGTAATGAACCGATTTACTTGAAAATTTTTTGTGGACCTTCTCTATACACCCCTCTATCGCCCCTACCAGATTTATCGCGAAATTTTGTTACTAATTATTTTTAAAAAATCAACAATCGTGAAAAAAAACGGCAAAAAATGACCTTTTTTTTAAACAGCCGCCATTTTGCGAATTTTTTTTTTCCTGAGGTTGGGGCTATAATGACATCCTTACTAATTAAGAATCTATTTTTTTTTTTTCAGATGACCAGGAGGGTTAGAATCATGTCAACCAGGAGAGGCCGTTTTTTTTCCACCCCCACTTTACCAGCCTGCATCTACCAGAATTATGGATTTTTTTTTTCGCCAATTTTTTTATACAATGTCAAAGGATGAATAAATATGTGGTAAAAAGATAGATACGGAAATATTTTTCGTTTTTTTTTTTAATCGCATGTTGAAAAATCCCCAAATTTTGGCCCTCTAGACTAGAAAACGGCCTTAAGTACACGTGTTATCGATTCCACACGCGAGTCTTGTATCGCAGTGGCGATGCTTTCCGAAATGGCTGAATGGAAAACAACTAACGTACGCGTGAATTTTATCGAACGCTAAAAATTGATCGATTGATTACTTTAAGATTTGCTGGTTCATATTTTGGGGCTGGATGTATCTCTTTCTGGTTTCCCTCTTTGGTGACGGAATGCAAGGCTTGGAATAGGTTACGAAAAGAAATAAAAAATCATGACGGTATCAATTTGCAATAGGGATACTTTATAAAGTCGTACAAAGTAGTTGCACAATCATAATTGACCTTAAAGGTTAGCTATGATAAAAAAAAAATCATACCGAATTATCGAAAGTAAATAACATTGTATCGAATCGTGTGTAACTAAACAAATCCGAACGGAGATGTCCAACTATCCTGTAAGGGTTCAATCGCTTCGATTACTTTTGCTACTTAGTCGAGGAGGATGTCCAAACGATTCGAGTTCGCCCTTTACTTTCGTTTCACGCGCCTTTTGTAACTTCCTTCTCCCTCGGGTCACAATTATGATGGAGTGGTTGATCATCGGAAGATGACATGTGATAAAATGTCCACGCTGCATTCGTCTACTCCACTGAATTGGGGTTTCTGCTAATTACTCATCCATAATAGATCGTTAATTTGGCAATGACTCGATCCATCAATTGGTCTGTTTCTTTTCTTCCGATGCCTTTACGAGCTCTTCAACAAGCCTCACGCATTCTTCTTTTGGCCATGCGGGCAAAGGGACATAGGAATTTAAATGCAAAATTGCTTCGAATATTTTTGCACTGTCATCTTTGATGGTTAGATATAAAAGTCATGCGATGGTTTGTCACCTTTGAGGGTCTACAATTATAGTAATTTTCCAAATTCATCTGTAACTATGCATTCTTTCAATATTGCGGAAGTGAAAAAAAAGAAATCGATTTTTCAAAAGTTCCAGACTGATATCTGTTCTTTCACAAAAGAGAGATTGAATAAACTTTTAACGAAAACGAAAAGAAAAATTATGGGTATTATTACTATAACTATCGGAGAGAGAGAGAGAGGGAGTGAGAGAGAGAGAGAGAGAGAGAGAGAGAGAGAGAGAGAGAGAGAGAGAGAGAGAGAGAGAGAGACAGAGAGAGAAAGAGAGAATGGTACTAGAATATTTAATATCATTGATAAAAACAGTATCCGATAAAGATCGCGAATATACGTGTATATGAACATACTTTGACGCGAGCGTTAAGTAAAATAGTGAAGCGTACAAATGGTTGTATGGTGGAGATACGAGGGGGATTATATATATATGGTAAAAACTTTAAGCCAAATGTGCAACTAGGTACTTAGGGCACCGTTTTACGTAGGGGGATCAAGATCAAATTTGAATGGGAGATTTGGGGATCCGTTGAATTTTTGCCTGCTCCAATTCAGCTGTTGTGACCAGAAGGAGATCTCTCTGTTCCTTTTCTCTCTCTCTCTCTCTCTCTCTCTCTCTCTCTTTCTATCTCCCTCCCTCTCTCTCTTACACACACACACATACCCTGCATTTCTACCTCTTTTTTTCTTTATATTTTGCCTCTGTCTCTGCCTCTCTCTCTCTCTTTCTCTCTCTCTCTCTCTCTCTCTCTCTCTCTCTCTCTCTCTCTCTTTTGCCACCTCTATTTTGCTCTTTACATGTTTGCCTCTCTCTCTTTCTCTCTCTCTCACTCTCTGTCGCTCTCTTTGACACACTACCCCATTATATCAATGTACACTATCCATTCATACTCTCTCCTATATAGCTTTTCGAATTTTCAATGTTGCCGGAAAAGCCCTGTCCTTATCGGATCTTTTGGAAAAAAGAATAAATAAAAAAATACAGCGACATCGCGATTACTGGGATACAAATGCATGGTAACGATGCACAAATGCGAGCTTGGATTCGTCACGTTCGATGCAGATTGACGCATAGTAGGCTGGAACAGCGGACATCTGGGATTTTCTTTTCGAATTTAGCGAATGCGATCTGTGCGCGTGAACTGCGCGCACGGGGAGGCATGGAGAATCTTCCGAGCCAGGGCTCTAATTTACCCCAAGGCTGTCCGATTAGCCGGCAACTCGTGCGCAGTCTTGTGCATTTGACACATGCTCAAAACTCACCTCGTTGTGATCGACACATTTGGACCTTCGCGGTCCAAAAAGTGCCTTCGCGCTCTTTTATATTTTATCATTATTTACTTTAAAATAATCAATGGAAATAATAAAATAATAAATAAAAATAAGCGAATAATAAAATAATACTAATAAAACAATGAATTAAATGAATAAAATAATAAATAAGAACAGGCGAATAATAAAATAATAGATAATATTAATTAAACGATTAATAAAATTACCAAAACAATGAACAAAATTGCCAAAACTATGAATAAAATTAATACAAATAATAAAAACGAATAAAAAATAATAAAATAGAAATTAGAATTAATAAAGTGAAAATGACAATTATATTTGAGAGTAAAATTCAGCTTGAAATTTCTTTAACTGCGCTCATCTCAATGTGCACAGTAAAAAATCAGCGACAGATACAACCTGTGCCAAAATTTACAGTTTTCTATTTTAAAAACTGTGCTAAATTGCTCAGACATCAATTTTCTATTTTCCGAAAACGCTGCCCAGACAGTATTTTTTTTTATTTTTCATTCATCGGACATATCTGCGTTAAAAAAAAAAATCAGAATCCTTCAAGGCGAATCGCCGATTGATTGCCATCATCGACGAGTCATGAAACCGCAACACCGTTCCCTGCACCAGATGAATTACAGAGTGAAGTGCCAATTGACGATGCTCCTGCAAGGGCCGTGACACCGTTCGACCGAGAAAAAAAAAGCGCGATGTAAAGAAAAAAAGGCAGAACTATTGACAGTGGCCAAATGCCCCCCCCCCCCCGTCATGTACATGAGGTTCGGACGCCGATGCGTCGGGTTAACGGGTTTTTAGGTGGAAAGCGATGAGCTTATAATCCTCCCTTCGCAGCGTCCCATTGGGACAATGGTCGTTGGATAGCCGTATAGAGATTGACGCCTGAGAAGAGGGAGAATCTCGATGTGTTTTAGGGCCCGCACGCGCGTACACATACGTACACGATTCTTATTTTTTTTTCGCCCTTTTTTTATCCTCTCATCCCCTTGAGCCCCGCCTCCCTCTTCAACGCGCGATCCGGATCGCGGCCATCGAATTATTTTGATTCTGAGATAATTCACCCTCTAATACGTCGACGCCCTGCGGAAGGGATCTTCTCGTACTTAAGGGCGGCCACGTGTGTGCTTTTCGTTTCAATAATGAAGATATAAAGATCGAACGAAAAAAAAAAAATGTTACGGGAGAAGCGGAATTCTCGTCGCGCATGAATTTTCGTTTGCGTTTTCCTTTTGTATATTTTGTTTTATACTTTTAACGTTCCTCAAATCCCAATCGTATATTTGCGCCACATCCACAAAGCGAGACATTTCAAAATCATATTTGTGGAAATTACATGTTGTAGGAATCAAAGCCACACGCGCGCACGCGACAAGTTTGCCCAGAAGATCAGCTTACGTGTATCTACTTTTCGTTGCATTTGACGAAAATGGAAAAATCGTGAAATCCCTTTAACCGTATCGAAAGATTAGGAAATTACAATTGCACGTATAGCGGATGTACTTTAGCTTGGAGGCCTGGGCTCCGACGCACCCTCGAAATCTCGTAGCCGTGTCGAATTTTCTCGTGGTAACGTAGGCATATATATATATATATATATACAGGGTGGCCCGGAAAGTGACGTCTAAAAGGAAAATCTAGATACCTATCCGCATCACCCCCATGCACACTAGTGGAATTCATTTTGGAATCTTTAAAATTTTTTGAAATATCTTACTCTGCTAACTTTATTTAAAAAATTAAAACGTTTGGAAAAGTAGTCATGTGTAAATATTAAGTAGAAACATTATAGATAAAAATGAGAAAAACATTACAGTATAATTTCAGCGTAAATATATTTTAATGTATATCTTTTAATTAAAATATATTTTAAAAAAACTGATTTCTTTTAAGGCCTTAGGCCACTCTAGAGGCCAAAAAAAGGGCATATTTTTTTTTCAGCGAAACCATAAAATAAATCGGTATTACAAAATAGGGGTTTTATTATACACGTAATTGACTATACAAAATTATTTTTTCACAGCGATACATGTCAAAATGGCGACTATGCAGCATTTTTCCGATGACGCCTTTATTTCTGGAAGGTCAACGGCCGGACCAACAGCTCCTATAATTTTGGAGTTATGATGAGACACTAAAGTTTTTTCGATTATATATAAGAATAGCTATAGAAGTATATAGGATTTTTTAATATATTGTTTTTTGTCAAAATGGCCCATTTCTAAAACAAAAAGTATAAAATGCCATGCGAAAATCGTCAGAAAATTGTTTATAAAAAGGAACTATGCAATATAATTTAAAAATCTTACGTAGTGCCTCAGAAAATGTAATTCTAAACATACAGTTAAAATTTCAAGTGAATCGGTTGAAATTTGTTTGAGTTATGAGTCCGGCCGACTTGAAAAATGTAGTTTTGAGATAAACGCGTTTAAAGTTAGTAGAAAGTCACGACATGAATCAAGAGGGGTTGCGCTAGAATTCGAAAATCGAGTACTTAGAGATTTTTCACACCCATAATCTTTTGGAATATAATTTTATAGGTACTAAGGTACATATTAAACAAAAAGAAATCGATTTTTGGAAAATCCCAGAGTGGCCCAAGGCCTTAAGGTATTACTGGATGGATCTTAAAAAATCGCTGAAATTCTTGAAAATATGAGGCATGATGATTCTTGATAGAATAATACATGAATTATTTTACAATTTTGCACTAAATAATTTAATAGTTATAAACATATGAATTTAACACGGTGGCTTATGGGAAAACAGCTTCCGCAAACTGATTGCAGACTGGTTAATGGTTGCAAAACGAATGGAATGAAATCGTCGTAAATTCTGAAAATATTATATCATCAAGATTTAGGATCAATCTATTGATTATGCTAAGTTTCAAATAAATCGACTGAGTAATTCACGACAAATTAATTAAAGTAATGAGAAGTATCACCTTTTTTAACGACGAATTAATAGCAATAATTGGTAAACTCAATATACAGAGTGACCCAGAACTGAATGTCGTCCCTGAAATGGGGGTCTCGGAGTGAAATTTTGGGTCGATTGATATAAGTATGTATGGGTCTCAGATCAACCCCTAAATTATTATTAATTTTTAAAGGCGGGCCGATTAGGTGCGCCCGATGTAATAATGACATTAAAGTTTGCATCGTTGGAGGGCAACAAAAGTTTTTTTAGGGTCCTCATGAAAAATAAACGATCAAAATTTGCCGGATAAGATTTTTGATGATTAAGAAAATGAAGAAATAAAATAATAAAGAAGAATTTTCGTTGCGTTCCAACGATGCAAATTTCAACACGGTATGTAACATCAATCATCTTCAAAATCACCTCTAGATGAGTGTACACTGCCAAAAAAGATATTTAATTTAAATAGGATCTATTTAAATCAAATAGGTTTTTTCCTTGTCTCGCGGTTTACTACGACCCTATTTGTTTCGAATTTTTATTTATTTGTTGTTCAGGCTATTCTTTTTTTAAATATTAAATATATTCAAATTAAATCAATAAAAATGAAACACATATGTCGCATGAATACGAGAAAGGAACATAGGTTCATGACATCTAAGTGCGGTGAAAAAAAAGTTAAATTATTTTTCTTTTTTTTCACTAACAAGGCTGTTATTCGGAAAAAAAAGGTATCGTTGTGCCTTTTATTAACAGGCGCGACTATTTATGTATAAAAAGACTAACCAATTACCTCAACTGGAGTGTGTTACAACAGTCTTCTAATGAAGACAAAGTCATTTTCGAAGACCCCTAAAAAAAGTGTCCTTGTGCTGGTCAGGATAACTCATGAAAGCTTTATCTGAAATTAAAAAACCAATTTTTTTCTGTTAGTAGATAAGCATAGCTCGTGATTGAACGAAGAAATTTAAAAAAAATTGAAATTTGAATTTTTAGCAGAGTTGTATGCAGAATAGTTCAATTTTTGGTACAATTTACACTACGTATAGCCTTGTAAAATTAGTTGTAATTGAAAAAAAAACCTTCGTTCAATCACTAGTCAATGCTATTTTAAAGAAGTGTGCAAAATTTCAATACGATCGGTGCATTAGTTTTTGAGAAATCGTGTCCACCGACCCAAACAAACCCAAAGGCTCTCTCGCCTAGACTTTTACTTCGATTGACTTAAAACTTTGGGAGAATATTCTAGACATATTGTACTATTAGATAATAAAATAAAAAATAAAATGGATTTTTCAAAAAATTTCAAACCCACGTAACCCCTTAATATCAAAAGAATTTTTCTGTCAGTGTAAGCATATTTATACAAAGATCATTTCAAGGAACATTCCGAATATCAACGATGCGTAAAAAACCATTGAATGGCCGCCCTCAAAATGGCCAGATGTGCTGATAGCCAACATTAAACAGATATGACTGGTTCGAAATGTCTTTTTCCCGTATTATTCATGAAATTTGTAAAATTTGCGGAAACGGCTGGATAGGTGGACGCTTTTACGAGCAACCCCCTGCGGCTTTGCGCCGATCTAGCTGAGCTAGTTCGCTACACTCACACATATAAGTCCGTGTGCTATTGTAATACAGTGGCAGCGAGAAAAATCGAATTTGTCAATTAGAGCCAGTATATACTGTGTATTGTCGCCAGGCGCAGGCGTTTACGCTTGGTTAGATCGGATATTCGGGAGGCGCACAATGGCCGATAAAGTCGTATATACGGCTGATGATGCTGGAACGGACAGCTGTACAATTTAGCCGCGAGGCATCCGATTTCGCGTACGCAAGCAACAATAATATCTCAACGTGTACGTACTCGTGTGACGCGCGCGACTTTAGAAGATCAGCGGGTGAAAAAGACCGTGCGCGAGGGCATGTCGAACGGGATCTCGATAGCATCAAATTCTAAAGTCGCGAAAATATCCGTGTACAGGAGCTAGGGGATCATTACACTTTATCAACTTCAAAAAATCGAATTCTTTTTTTTTTCATGGATTTCGAACTATGGATGGAACTGTTCAAACAAGCGGAAGGCATCGTGTATGGTGCCGGCATTGCTGATTAGCTGTAAGTATGATTTTTAAAAAATTCAAAAAATCCATAAAATTCCCATCCATAGGGAAAACCTTTTTTTTTGTCACGATGCACAAAGTTTTTTGCTGTGATTCCAAAAAGAAAAAAAAAATGAATCGCCGAAAGTTAGCCCTACCTCTTAATTTCATAACTAGTATCATTTATTTTTGCCGTAAAGAACGATTATTTTCAACAAAATTTTTCAAAATAATTGATTGAGGTTATTATTGAAATTTTATAATACTTTAGTTCCCGTTTCGCGAGCCCTTTTTTCTCTCATCATACATTAACATTTCTGCTGTTACTCTGAAGAAGAAAAAAAAATCGTTTTTTCTTTTCCTGCATTCCTTCGCTAAATATACATATCAGAAAAATGAAGAAAACAAAAGTCTATTTTTTTCTTCTTCAGAGTCACAGCTAAAAATGTGATGTATATATCCGGTTGGTAATGAGACCCCGTAGAAGACGCGATTGGTATTCGATTACGATCGCGTTCAATCAATTCGTGTCCCCGTGAGAATTCTACAAGAATTCTTCGTTCAGGAGTTTGGGCTTCTTTTTTTTTTTTTGAATATCAATCGGTAATTAACAAGAGACAAAAGGTGTTATTGGCGTTCGTGGTAAATTGCGAGAGGCACACCGCGGACGCGATCGTACAGTTCGATGAGGAGCCGTTTCAACCCTACCGTCTCATCCACTCTGTCTACATCTTCTATTGCCTCGTCCTCCTTTTACTGCTCCTGCTCTTCATCCATCCGCATCTCGTTCTCGGCGAACCGCACGACAGTTCTCGCAGTCTGAAGGGAGTCAAAGTTTCGGCTCGCGTCCTCGTCGGGCGTCTCGGTTAATCACTATAATTGATATTCCGCTGATATCACCTCAATCTCTCTCTCTCCCTCTCCCTCTCCCCCCTCTCTCCCCCCCCCTCTCTCTCTCCTCTCTCTCTCTCTCTTTCTCTCCCTAGCGACGTGCTCGTAAATCGAGCCGAGGGTTGAGAATAACGCGGTAACGAAGTAACCCGATTGAAGAGTAGACAGAGACGGAAATATTGCGTCCTTATTATTGGCAACGCCCTTTCGTTTTCCCCGTTCCATTTTCCGCGCGGGGTACCTCCCGCCTGTGGCAATTGAATTACATTATTATCTTCCTTGTGCCGCGAAGCACACCGAGAATCGTCCGCCTTCTCTCTCTCCCCCCTCTCTCTCTCCCTCTCTCTCTCTCCCCCTCTCTCTCTCCTCTCTCTCTCTCTCTCTCTCTCTCTCTCTCTCTCTCTCTCTCTCTCTCTCTCTCTCTCTCTATATATATATATATATATGTATATATATTCAAATGTCTGTATTTGTTCAATCGCAAAAGAATTCAGCACGTAATTCACGGAGAAACAATCCGGACCATCACCAATTTACGCAGTGGAAAGATCCATAAGTACATCACTAATTCTCATGTCAACTAAAAAAAAACAAAAGGAAAAAAGCTCGTTTTTAGGTCGTAATATTACCCAGCGGAGTAGGCTAACTGAAGAATTTTGAAGGACTACCATTTCGTCGATGTATCATCTCGTATGCAATTTTTGAAAGTGGTCACAGATCGCGATCTGTTGCTTATGAGCATCGATTTTTTTCGTTTCAACGTCAAACCCGATTAAGCTCGAATTTACGGCGAAAACCTTGCTAATACGTATATTAATTTATTCATTTATCATTTACTAGCTTTCATCCGTAGCTTCGATCGCGTGGAATTTGTCCCATAGAAACTCCATTACCAGTTGCAACCCCTAACTTGGAGTTGTTTAAAAAAATCCTAAATCATGCGTTTGATTATTTGTTTTGAAGAATATTCATATCGAGTTTCAAGTTGATACACGCAAGGAATACAATTTTCCATACAAATATTTACAGCCCATTTCATTCCCTTAAGAGTTAATTCTCGAAAAATCCTTTCTTAGTGCACCTCTACACCTTCTAAGGAACATATCGTTTGAATTTCATGTCTCTATCTTCAGCGGTTTAGGCTGTGCGTTGTCTATATGTCAGTCAGTCACGGAACTCTTTTATGTGTATATAGATTTAGTTAACATTATCAATCGGTTTCACGGAATGTATACATATATAGGTATATGCTTATTGGGATTATTGCAAAGGTCTCGCGAATACGTATATTCATTTATTTATTGATCACTTATTTAGTTAGCAGTCTAAATCAGTTTTACGGAATTTATACATATATATATATATATGTTAGGTGTATGACTTAATTTTTACAGATTTTTCAGCAAATGTATTTAATATAAAGAAATAGAGAACAACGAACTTAATCTTGAAAATATTGTCCATCGTTTTCTATGACCTTGCGCCATCTCTCAGGTAACATACGAATGCCGTCGCGAAAGTAACTTTCAGGCTTCGAGGCGATAAAGTCATCGACGAATTTACGCACATCGTCCAGCGTTTTGAACGGTTTATCCACTAAAGCGTGCTGCATTGACCGGAACAAATGGTAGTCGGATGGGACCAAGTCTGGTGAATATGCCGCGTGCGGAAGAACTTCCCATCCCAAGTTCAAGAGGGTCTTCTGAGTCGCGCGAGCAACGTGAGGTCGAGCGTTGTCATGCAGCAGTATGACTTGTCTGCTTCCTTGCCCAGTAAATAGCCTCTTCTGATTAAGTTCTTCGCTCAGTTTGTTCAACTGTAGCGTTCCGCAGTCACCGTCTGATCAGTTCCCAGGAGTTCGTAATAAAGCAGACCCTTCATATCCTGTCCAAGGCGCGGCTGGTCACTAAGATCGAAATTACCATTTCGAAAACGTTTGTACCAATAATTACACGTTTCATAAGACACAACGTCGGCATCAAGAACACTACAAATTGATTCCCGTGTTTTAGAAGCATTTTTTCCTTGTTGGAATTCGTATAAAATGCAGTGCCGAATGTGCTGTTTATCAGTTGCCATCGTAAACTCTGCTATTCTGAGAGGTTATGTAACTCACGTAGACTTGTCGTTCGGTGTTCTGAAACCTTGCGTCCGATCCTTTCAAAACCACAAAAGACCGCGAAAATATTTCTATTTTAAATATAATTTTAATCTCGAAGAAAAAATCTGTAAAAATTAAGTCATACACCTAATATATATCGGTATTATCGCGAAGGCCTCGCGAATACGTATATTTATTTATATATCTATCATTATTTAGTTAACATCATCAATCGGTTTCACGGAATATATATATATATTTATATATATATATATATATATATATATATATATATATATATATATATATATATATATATATATATAGATGCGTATACGTATTATGAGAAAACGATCATGCAGGAAACGGCGCATCATCATAATGACCGTCGTCAAACGACAAGCACTTAACAGTCAACTTGGAAAAGAAGGACATATCCATCCGAGCGGTTCGCGTATATAGAATTCTGTTGTTCACAGAAAATTATATTCGCGAATCAGTGACACACGACTATAATATATATATATATATATATATATATATATATATATATATATATATATATATATATATAAGCTTGCGCGCGTATTCGAGGCTCATATATTATCATGTGTGAACATATATATGTGTCTACATAATATCGCCGCATGTCACTGATTCGCGAATAATGTTCTGCGAACGACAGAGTTTTATCCACATAAAGGGTGACTCAAAATGACCGGTCATTTTTATTTATTAATAAACCGTATTATTTATTTGAAAAGTAGGAAAATTATTTTAATATAAGGTACAAACATAAAGGTTATGTGTGGAACACAATATCCGATAAAGGTCCGTCTCATCACTATTAGCAAACGTTCACTATTTTGACGAAATTTTCAATAACATTTTGGCATAATTGCGGACTAATTTCATTAATGGTGCGTCCAATTGCTTCCTTGAGTTCCGTAATGGTCTGTGGATCAATTGGCATACACTTTTCCTTTCAGAAAATCCTAAAGAAAGAAGTCCAATGGAGTCATATCGCACGATCTTGGTGGCCAATTCACATCGCCGTGGCGCGAGATAACACGACCGTGAAACTTCGTCTGCAATAACTGCATTGTTTCGCAGTGAATTTTCACTATTTCTATGCGTTGCTCGATCGTGTAAATTCTCCATGACTAAACCTCAATACTTCCTGATGCCAGTTGTCAAAGATATTCTATGTTCGCCACAACAAAAAAAATGGTGCCCCATTAAAAATGTCAGGTCATTTTGAGACACCCTTTATAAATATGTATATATATATATACATATATACATATTTACTTGTACATATTTTTTAACATACATATATAATATTCCATATGTACTTTTTTTGTACATGCATACACATCAATGTATACACATATACACGCGAAGATCGTAATAATCGTATGTATCGGGTAAACTATGAATCCCGGAAGGTTTCCCACGAGATTCCGTGCGACGATGATGAGACGCGAACGCCGTATTGAGACACGACAATTGTTATGTACGACATACGTTTTTTTCCCATCCGAAGCTCGTCTATCGCGCTTACTTATATCCTTTTTTTGTCTCTCGTACTTTGGTCATGAAATTGCTCTCTAGCTTTCTCCCTCTCTCTCTCTCTCTCTCTCTCGCTCTCACTCTCTTTCCCTCTCTCTCTCTCTCTCTCTCTCTCTCTCTCTCTCTCTCTCTCTCTCTGTCTGTATCTGTCTCGCCCGGTGTATTCCGTTCGATCGAATTATTAACTAGTTATCGTATGGTTCGGAATGCATGTATGCTCGTGAAGCGAACGAGACTTGATCGCTGCAACGTTGTATACCAGACTTTCGGCTACCTTTTTCTGGTAACATCTAAATGAGCATCGTGCCCATCAATGTTGCACGGTTAAACTAGCGCAGAGAAAAGACGAAAAAAAACGGAAAATAGTACAAAAAGACAAAAGCAGACTACGGGACGGATAAATAGGGGGTGACAGCAACAAACCCAGGGACCGGGAACTATATGTATGCGTCGGAAGGTGTGCGGAGGGAAACCGAGTAGAGCAACGTATAAAAAAAAAACAATCGAGCACATGTCGCGAACGTTGCAGGAAACGACGCATTCTATTGTACTTTTGTCACAGTTTAACTGTCAGACCAATTTTACTCCAGCACCACATACACACGTACACATACTCGCTGACATTTATATATATATATATATATATATATGCCCTTACAGTTTTTCTATCATACGGTGCACTAGTTGTAAATGTTATCGTCCATATAATGCCAGCATAGCAAAGCATATCCATGCAGAAATATTGTCATGGATATAGTCCGATTCGTACTAGGATACTGGTTTCTCAGTCGTAATCCAGGATCGGATCCGGGAGCGAAATATAACGCTCGCAAATCGGATTCCAGCCAGGATCCTAATCCGGAACTATTAAGGTCTGTGGTCATAATCCAAATAGAAACTTTCCATAGAATCCAGGCTAGAATGCCGAACTTCTAGAACAAGATCTAGTTCGATATCGATTCGGATCTCAGGGATGAATGTAAAAATCACCAGGAGATACCGATCCGTATCAGCTGGAGACGTTGGACGTTTTCTGAAATCATTTATTCAAGGATCTGAAAAAGATTAGGTAAAAATTGGTGCTACAGTACTACTGTCAAAAATTATATATTTTAATAACAGAATTTCGAACAAAATTATCTACAATTAATAAAAATTAGTTTCTAATTGTGGAAAGTCACGATTAACAATTGATTATTGATTGATTGATTGATTGTTATTCGTGAGTTTTCACAATTACAATGAATTAATTGTTAATTGTTATAGCCGTGATTAACAATTAATTAATTGTTAATCTTTAGTTACCCTAGCAATTAAATTTTGCCCAATACTGGAGATGAGGGGTTTTCAGGACAGTCTTGGTATATCACAAAACTCCCGGAAAGCACCGTGCAATATCATAAAGTGTTCCTGCTTCTACTGCTAGACATATATATCTTCTCGTACTTGGTGGCCAGTAATCACTGGAGATCTGAAACCTTTTGATGGCTTGAGAACGAACGTTCTCCCTGCTTCTCTCTCTCTCTCTCTCTCTCTCTCTCTCTCATTCTCTCTTCTGTAAGATGGAATGGCAAAGGGTTGAAAAGTTTCTTACAAGATGAAATTGTATCTTATATTGTACATATATTCACGCATGCACGTATATGTACATATAAGTATACACATGTGTATTACTGCTACTATTAGGCTCGAGGCCGATTAGTTGGTTACGGAGCGGTGGATTTCACAGATCGAAGGAGAGACTCAGCGTTGTGTGCAGAGTGCGCATATACGTATGGCGAAGAGCGAGAGGCAGAGAGGGAGCGAGAGAGAGAGAGAGAGAGAGAGAGAGAGAGAGAGAGAGAGCTCACGGCCAGAAGGCAATTATGATAATTAAATAATAATTGAATGGAGGGAACGGTTGGCTGGTAACGGCAAAACCCGGCGAAGGGAACCCTGGTCTTCTCGAGGCTTTATATCCATCCAGCAGCACGAGAGAACCACGCCCAAGAGAACTTGCTCGTATCTCGGCCAATCCGACCAAAGAACCAAGAGAGAGAGAGAGAGAGAGAGAGAGAGAGAGAGAGAGAGAGACTCCCGCGCGACTCCATACTCACAGTACAACTATAAACTTATTTCACCTCCCGCCCCTTCGTTTCTTCCTCTATCATGAATCGGCCCTCAGAGGTTCGCGAACTACTCCATTGCTAAACTTCGCCTTTCTACACGTGCTGATCCGTGAATTGAAATACGTTTGTTTGGGTTTGGGTCATTTCTCTCTTCCACATACGTTTGATTGGCAGATTTTCATGCCTTGAAATTTGCAATAATAATTGTCATGGAAATCTTCAGCGCCATCGTCTTTCGGAAGTTCTTTAACGATCGTAGGCTACGTCTTGTCTACTGCTGGAATATGTATATATATATATATATATATATATATATATATATATATATGTACCTATGCACGTATGAGTGCATATACATCGAGGAAACCCCCGGGAGACTTCGTATACCGCTGTATACCTAATGCAAAGGAGTTTTATTCGTCCCACGTAGACGTGCAATTAGCCGAGGCGTTAAAGTATTCTGTTCTCTTCTCGTCGAGGAAAAGCCCTGCAATTTAAATATCCGCGATACGGCTGTCTCGCTACTACCGTTGCCAGCCTTAACAGAGCTATATACAAAGACGGATATATATGGGGAAGGTGATTTTGAAGACATTTGACTTTGGGGACCTTCCTCATAGTGGATCCTCCTCATATTGTCCCTATTTTTAACATTATTATTTATATTCACCATTGTCTCTTCATATTCAGACCCCATATTTAACATTATTGTTATTATTTAACATTATTCCTCCGCATTCAGTGCCTGATCGAAATGATTTATTATTACTTACGTTATGGATTATAATTATTTTTGAGTAAATGCAAAAAAAAATTTATTCAGTCCCCACATACGAAATTATTCCTCCATATTCAGTCCTTCGTCGAATTGATTTATTATTACTTTCGTAATAGATTATCGTTATTAAATTTAAAAAATATATATGGGGCATTCCACGCCAAATCGACCACTTTCCGGCCCGACCCCTTTCGATTTGCCTGAAACTTTAATATGTTATTGTTTTCATCTTAAAACGCTTTTGTGATTTTTATCTAATTCTTTTACCTAATCACAAATACGTAGTGAATTTTTGAAAAAATCGCCCGTTTTTTTTTTCTAATGCTCATAACTTTCTGAAAATTAGACCGATTAAGATCTTGCTTTTGAAATTCTTCGTTTTGAAATGTTCTTTATGAAAAAAAATATTTGAAAAATATTCAAAGTCATCTTCGACATGATTTTTTAGTTTTTTGAAAAAAATGCGATTTTTTCAAAGAACGCCACTTTTGATTTATGATTGTTCTTTTTGTAAAGAAGTATCATAAATTTAGCATGTTTTGCCGCCAGACTCATAGTGGTAAGATTTTTCTTTCTATTCCTTTTTCTAAATTGAAAATTTTTTATTTTTAATTTTCTCCAAATATAGCTGTTTTTTATGATGAAATAATTTTTAAATGGTTAATTCTATCATACTCAATACTTTGTATATAACATTAACTGACTTTGAACGCGTTCCAATTATGTTTAATTATTTTTAAAGGATTATTTCATGGGAAATGAAGTAAATAATTATTCAATTAATTGTTTAATAGTAATTAATGATACATTTATTCATCTCTGTGACGTTTGAATAATTTATATAATGTGTGATCTTTTGAATTAGAGAAATTTTTAACAATTAGACCATCATGTGTGTCCGGTATCACACAGTGCAACTGCTGAGTTCCTGAAATGGTTTTGGTTTTCGAAAATCGATCACAGAGACCGCTCACAGCATTATCGTAGTCTTCCGATGATAGAAACAGTCAGTGTATATCAAACTAAAAAGATTCAACTGGAACGATTTTTTAACATTGACACATGCTTGATGTTTAATATTTTAGCGGCGAAACTAAATGAAGTAGTACACTGCATTTTTTTTAACCATAGAATTTATTAACGGACATTATTGCACCATAGAAAACAGCTATATTTGGAAAAAATTAAGAATTAAAATTTTTCGATATAGAAAAAGAAATAGACGGAAAAATCTCACCATGATGAGTCTGGTGGCAAAAAATGCAAAATTTATCATATTTTTTTTACAAAAAAAATCAAAGATAAAAAATGGCTTTCTTTGAAGAAATCGCGTTTTTTTTTTCAGAAAACTAATAAATCATGTCGAAGATGTCTTTGAATATTTTTCAAATATTTTTTTTCATAAATAACATTTCAAACGAAGAATTGAAAAAAAAAGATCTTAATCGGTCCATTTTTCAAAAGTATGAGAATTTGAAAAAAACGGGCGGTTTTTTTTTTAATTCACCACGTATTTGTGATTATGTACAAAAAAAATTGAAGAAAATCACACAAGCGTTTCAAGAAGAAAACAATAACATATTAAAGTTTCAGCCAAATCGCTTACTATCTTTCATTTTCGTCACACTCTGAATTATCGTTTTCCATTACCATCGTTTCTTTTTTCTTACACTCTTTTTCTATTTCTCTAAAAAATGTACATATATTTACATGTATCTCACCTTTTAGCATCCCTATTAATTTATCTTCTATTCCCCTCTTATTCTTTCCCCCCTATGCCCACTTCTCTATATATTAGGTGTAGTAAAAAGAAATCCATTATTTTTGCATGAAATTGAAGGCAAAAATAATGGATTTCTTTTTACTACACCTAATATATTTTCACTTCCTTAGATATTAGCCCCCTTTCTTTTGCACACGTAATTAGGTGCTCCATTGTTTCTCTTTTTCGTTTACATATACTACAAGTCCATTTCACTTCTCCCTTTTTTCCATACCTCCCTATTTATTCCCTCACCTTAGCCTCACCCATGTTTCCTTATCCTTTTCTTTAATGACTTTTGCCGCCCAATACTTTCATGGTGCTTCGTCGTTTTCTATTATCGCTTTGTATAAACTATTATACGTCAATTTTTGTATCTCTCTCTCTCTCTCTCTCTCTCTCTCTCTCTCTCTTTGTGGTATTTCATTTTTCATTTAAGTTTTTCAATCCCTCGTCTATGAAATTCTCTATTATTTTCATCTCTTTTCCCTCTTATTATTATTATACAACATTATTCCTCATGGAGAACCTCCCTTATATTGTCCCCATATTCAACATTATGTAGACCGAAATCAACGATTCGTTAAAAATAAATTTACGGACCTTACTCAAAACGGCCAGATTGGCTGATCACCAACGCTGCATATACATAACGGGTTGAAAATAGGCTTTTGCCGTATATAGGCGTCTTTATAGTGCGAATATACACATGCAAATTCATTTTTTTTATTTTGTTTTTTTTTGTCATCCATACAAAGCATGGTGGAAACAAGTTAACACGGTATAGAGGAGAGAAACAGAGGGCTCTTTCGGCTTGCCGGCTCTCGCATTCTCGCACACTTTTCACGCGTAAATATGAATAAAACATGCTTCGAAGCGCGCGCGAATCCGCGCGGTAACGCGCACATAGGTAACGCATCCGTAACTATATATATATATATTTACATTTGCATTACACGTTTGCATATTATGTGTACGTACACGCGCATCTTGAACGAGAAAGAGAGAGAGAGAGAGAGCCAGGGAGAGAGAGAGAGCGAGAGAGAGAGAGAGAGAGAGAGAGAGAGAGAGAGAGAGAGAAGTTCGCTGTACAGTCCCCGCGCATATCAGCGCGGCCCTTTGTACCGAAAGTTGCACTGCTTCGGCTTTCCGCGCACTCTCGCATATATCGCGCGGCGCAATCCGATCCATCAATCGGACGGATTTACGCTGCAGGGCCAATTGGTCTAGATGGTTCTGGCAACTATGTTCAATTGTAATGAAAAATGAAAAAGAGTACTTTTAGTACCACAATAAAACACATACTACCGGATACTTTTCAAAATGTTGAAAATTACGAAAATGGAAAGCCTCAGAAAAAAAACGTTCGAGCTTCGATCGAGAAAATAAACAACGATAATAATTCGTTTTAACAAATGGATAGTTAAGAATATCATCTTGTCATAAGAAAGATCATCTTGTCATAGAAAATGTTATAAACTATGCTCTGTCCGAATTTGAAGTGAACTGGACGAATAGATTTTGCGACACGACTTATACCGTCTCATAAAGCATTGCGTGAAATACGCAAAAAAAAACCGATAAATCTTAGCAAGGCGGTTCGCCGTAGCGCAGTGGGCGAACTCTAAATCTTCACAAAAAACGTCACGAACAGGTGTGAATTTTTGGAATTTTTACAAAATTTTTTGTTGCAAATTAAAGTTAAGATCCTACGATATAAAAGTATGCTAGAAAAAAATCGTGATTTAAAATTTCATAGACCCAATTATATATATGTATATATATATATACAGGGTGAGGCACATAAAGTGTTACAGAGCAATAAACTATTGATCATATCCAAAAATGTTTCAGACAAAAGTTTCAGTGTTCGAGAAGGCCGTCATACTGTACCACCCTATTTTTTTTATCGGTGGAGGCGCTGAAGCTACGTCAAGGTCAATTCCACTTTTTTAAATGGAACCATGTATTTTTTTTTCGATGACATTATTACCGATTTTAATACAAATTCAGCGACCTAAACACAAGGTCATTCTAGTCACGCAAAGTATGAAAATAGTCGAAAAATCGAAAAAGATCGGAATAATCACTTTCAAAGGATCCACTAACCTTGGTTTGGGTCTACCTACAGAAGATGCTCGAAGTGATGACCCTCGACTTGTAAACACTTGTTTGATCACTGTTTTCATTTCTTACGATACCAATGTTTCTTATCGGCAGCAAGTACGCATTTTCTGCTGACATATCAGTTAGTCACGCATTACCTTCTAATGTGAGTACATCGGATCGCGAACATAAACTTTTTATGGGGTTTTGTCAAAGAACGCGTAATGGCGGTAGCACCTACCACGCCTGACGACATTAAAGAAAGAATACGCCGAGCATGTACCGAAATTACACCACAAATGTTGGCTGAAGTTAGACGGTCTTTTCATCAGCGAATTAACAAGTGCTTACAAGTCGAGGGTCATCACTTCGAGCATCTTCTGTAAGTAGACCCAAACCAAGGTTAGTGGATCTTTTGAAAGTGATTATTCCGATATTTTTCGATTTTTCGACTATTTTCATACTTTGCGTGACTAGAATGATCTTGTGTTGTAGGTCGCTGATTTCGTCTTAAAATCGGTAATAATGTCATCGAAAAAAAAATACATGGTTCCATTTAAAAAAGTGGAGTTGACCTTGACGTTGCTTCAGCGCCTCCACCGATAAAAAAATAGGGTGGTCCAGTATGACGGCCTTCTCGAACACTGAAACTTTTGTCGGAAATTTTTTGGATATGATCAATAGTTTGAGTGCTATTGCTCTGTAACACTTTATGTGCCTCACCCTGTATATACATATTAGAGTGGTCCATTTTTTATTTAATTTTTTATTTTTTGCGGGCCATCCGATCATATTGTGACAAATAGAGAAAAAAAAATATCGTTAAGGCTCCCTGTAATTGGAAAATATTTAGAGCACGCTACCTGGGTTTAAACAAATTTATTCTGAAAATGAATGAAATTGAATGATTTATATTTTTCCAAATTATTTTTCGGAATACAAATTTAATTATACTTTTTATAACAATGTAACTTTATCTTAATTCTTTATAGCATGTGCAATCGTACTAATATTGAAATTTGGCATGTTTTTCCAATGTTCGCTTACGACTAACAGCAGATACTGCTTCTGTTCTTCATCATATGTGATGGCGCGATTAAATTCTTCTATAAGGGCTACTCCTCACTCTGCTATGTCATTTACTACACGGAATTCTTTGCAAATAGCGAAACACTTTAAAAAGCTTTCATCACTTTTCTACTCCGGTTGGTCTCGAGCAACAAAAGTTGGTTCTATTTTTATTATTTCAAAAAATCGCAAGCTACAAGCGGTTACGAAGTCTGCCAATTTGATGTTAAGAAGGCTCTGGACTGTTATATCAGCTTTTACTTGACGACTAGTACTCCCTGGATGTGCTAATAATTCAGTCATTTCGCGCTTCGTCTTAAATGGAACGTCGTAATTGAAAAAAGACAAACAGATTAACTCTTCTGACAGATACCATGGATGGTTCATTAACTTAAAGTGGCTACTAACTAGGACGTTAGTAGCCACTTTAAGGTAGTAGTCTCGCTAAGGCGTTTTTCTATAGATTTTTTTTTTAATTTTGAGGACTCATTCGGGACACTATTCAATGATGACCTCCAAAATTGAAAAAGGATTCACCGTTCCGTTTTCGAGATATTGGCAATCAAAGATTTCATGGTTTTACGCGTGTTCTTATGTAGAGCAGTGGCAAATTTCACATTTCATACAATAACTTCGAAACTTTTCTACAAATTTTTATTTTATTTTCAATTACAGAAGAACATATTACGAAGTGGGTAAAAAAAATCATGAATTTTGACCGTTTAGTTTCAGAGATATAGCGATTTAAATTAAGCAATGTCTAGCGTTATATTAGGCGTTTTCATCATTACTTTATAAGTTTTTAAATCCCGATAAGATGTGCAACCTATATTATAAGGATATTTCGCAATATTTCGAAGCTTTCATCGATTGAGTGGAGAATAAACTTTTCAACGTGACTGTCGCGAGACCAGTCCATGGAAGACCATGGAATTCTCGACACGAGTCGAGGCTTCATGGTGGGGAAAATATATAGTAAAAATGTTATAATACTCGGTAGCGACCTCTGAACATTTTCGGATTACAGGGAGCCTTTGCGATATTTTTTTTCTCTATTTGTCACAATTTGATCAGGTGGCCCGCAAAAAAGAAAAAACAAGGTAAAAAGTGGACCACCCTAATATATATATATATATATAATTTGGTCTATGAAATTTCAAAATATATTTGAAATTTCTGCAAACCGCAAATTTCAATATATATATATAATCTATATACCTATTGTACATATATATATTTGTGTATGTGTGCGAGTGAAATACTGGATACCTTCGATCAAATGTTGTCGCGAATTTCGCGCGCAGACGCGAAATTCGCAGCATTTTCCGATCATAAATTGGATGCGCATATATATATATATATATATATATGTCTTCAGAGCAAATAATACTACCACATGTCAACGAGTGTACATATATATATATATATATGTTCCGAGACGCACGGTCGTTCGCGAGGGTGCGGCGGCAGGCGCGGGTGGTAAATATAATGCGCTATATTCGCCTCCGGAGGCGATATAAGCTCGGGGTGTGAAAATCGGGATAACGTAGTGGGGGATGCGCGATGTCGCGCGGGAGCGAATTCGCGCCATCCCCTAAACCCCATATTCCTGCGTACATACACCGCGACGCGTCTCTCCCGCGTGCGCAAGGGTGAGGGAAACACTCGCTCTCTGAAATAATCTCTCGTTCTCTGTCGTTGTCCTCTCTCTCTCTCTCTTTCTCTCTTTCCCTCTCTCATGACGATGTCGTCGCGCCGGAGTCGTATTCCAGCTATGAACGTTGGATAAAAGGGGACGACACTTTTCTCTCCCTCTTTCTGCTTTCGTATATAGAGAATTTACAGTGTAGATAACGGGTTGGATATATATATATATGTGTACGAAAGCGCGGTACTTTACAGGCGCGTATTCATAGCGAATACACTTTTAGTACAGCCCACTCTTGAGTCAAGTCAGAGGGTGAGATTGCCGCCATTTTACATCGTCCTACCTCCCCCAGAATCTGCATAACGATCAGAGACTCTCGTGTTTATCAAAGCTTTTCTCCGCCATTTGCATAATTTTCCTACACCCGACCGCCTCGACGACGACGACGCGGATGAGGATGAGGCGCGAAAAAGTGTATACGTCGGTCAAAGAGTTATCTCTGTTTGTCTTTTACCCTCTCCAGCTTTGTTCTCTTGTCGCTGGGTTATCGAGCGCACCGCTGTCCTCGCGGCAGCGCCATCTCGCGGGTTAGTACACTCGTACCGCACTGATCTGAAGCCAGGCAGTAACTCGCTTACCGGCAATGACAGAAGACGAATTATGAACTACCGTCGTTGCTACTTTTCAACACGCTGATGCAGCCTTTTCTTCGTATCTTTGGTGGCCTTCGGAGGGCGTTCAGAGAGCGCTGGCTTGGGGAGGAAAAATATTTAGTGACGGCTTTGGACGAGGGTCGTGTTTGTTACATGAAGGGTGGTTGCTTCTACTCTTTCTCTCTCTCTCTCTCTCTCTCTCTCTTCCTCTCTCTTTCTATCTTTTATTAGGGCTCTTATTAACCCAGCATATGGGCCAGAAGGGCGATCAGAGATAGCGATCTAGTGCGCCTCCTTTTTCGTTCTCTCACTTTACGTGTACACACGCATAAAGTGTATGTACGTGTTTGCATGGGGGTAGACACACGGTGTAACATCCATAATGTCGATCGGCAGATACCGGGATCAGTTTTGCCGTAGCAGGTCCTGTTTCAAGGGATTACTTCTGATGTGCTGAATAGAGGACGGCCAATCTGTGGTACTCATCTTCGCTGGATCTCCATTTTATTTCGTTTGTACGTACATGCTGGGATGCAAATACAATTGGGCTTTTTTCTACATCGATTACAATTCACACCGCTATGCGCTTCTGAGTATTTGAAAAATATTGATCAACAATGGTGTCATTATTTAGACAAAGTAGCTGGTTCGGGCAACTGGGGTGGACCGAAATGAAAAATAAAAAATGGGCCTTCAATATAATGATAGAACTTTTATATGATCGGATACTTTTTGGAAATTTTGAAAATTACGAGAATGGCAAGTTGTAAAAGAAAAATTTGATTTTCCACCTGAAAAACAACTTGAATCATTTGTTATGTGCAAATGAATAAACATTAAAAAAAAACATCCGATTATACGCTAGAAAATGTTATAAACTATGCTCTGTCCAAGTTTGTAATGCATCGGACAAGATATTAAGATACGAGTTACATCGTTTCATAAAACATAGTTTCGAAAAATCGCAAGAGAAAACACGGTAAATCGCAACGGGGCAGTTCGCTGTTGCACAGTAGGCAATCCGACCTTTCACAGCAATCGTCATAATTCGTCGAATTTTTGGAGTCTTTACAAAATCATTGTTGCAAATTGAAGCTAAGACCCTAGGCTATAAAACACTGCAAAAAAATCGTATTTTTTAATTTTGCGCTTATGCGCAGGCGCCTCAACATTGATAAAAATTATATATACTGCCTCTAGGTATTCCTTTCACGAACACGAATATTTAGCAATTAACTGATTTTTTCGATAATTAGGGAAAATGACATCCCAGTATATTGGGAAAATTTCAAGCCAAGTTACCGAACTTTAAACAAAAAAATTACGACTTTAAAAATCGTCTAATTTATGCAGCACATTATGGAGACGACATGCTAGCTAAATTTCTATCTGATAATTAATATACTAAATAACTTTAGATGTCTGATATAAACTGATCCAAGTGTGTAAAAAATTCTGAAGATTCCGAAATTACAATAAAAACAGGGAGTCGCCGAATGTGTAAGAAAATATTAATGCTAAAGCTTAGAAAAATGTGTCTAGCAGAAGAATTTTCTTAACCGCGACTTCGGAGAACATGTAAAAATGTCTAAATCGACAAAATTTATGGAAAATTTTTCATTCCTGTTCATTCTTGGCTATAATAATTGATTGTAACTTATTTTTATTAAGCGCCACTGTAATCTACTATTGACCCAAAAGCGCCCTGGCTTTAATTAATTTAATAATTAACGAATACCTTAATTTCTTACGAGAATTTATTTTCATTGGGCAATGCATAATTTTTTTCTTGGTTTTACAGGCAAGACATAACGTTGCTAAACTATAGTCATTACGAGCGATTTTGAGGCTTAATGAGACCGCTGACACTTTGATGCAGGATAGATTCTCTCGGACGAGTGAATCGCGAGGGCCCTCCATCTCCATCGTTATGTTCTCGGGTGAAATTGCCAGCTCAATAATTCACGGGGTTCAGAGTCTCTATTCCCGTCAACATACAGCGGCGAACGTACGCACACAACCGCAAACGCTTAATGGAACTTGTCCGACACCACGACTCGATCTATCATGGTAAATCGCACGGAACCCTTTTATCATCCACGCGGCGAACTCGAAAGCTCTCGTAACTAACGCTTACATACGCGCGCGCGGATAATGTAATATTATTGTCTACTCGTCACTCGACGTATGCTGCAACTGGAGCAAAGCGTAAGCGATGTCGAGAATTCACTTCCGGAAAAGAACGTAGCGTGGAAACGTCTCGATGTTCGGTGTGAAGCACCACGGTTTCGCGAGTTCACCGCTAGGGGGCCACGGCGTGCGCTCACTCGCGCGGCAGCACGAGCCCCGTCCCCGCCTATATAAGAAGTCTGCTCCGGTGAACGCTGCGGGCAAAAAAAAAGCGTTTCGGCGTTTGGCAAATTTTGCAAATTGGCAAAACGCTGAAAGGGAGGTCGACGATAGCAACCCGTGCAGAAATTTCATAGGGATACCTAAGTTTCTATGGAATCCCAAACGGGATATGATATGGATTCCCTAGACGGGGTATCCTCATCGGAATGCAGATTCCAGCAAGAATTTGGAATACGTATTAAATACATTTTTCTTAGCAAATAAAATACATATTTTCTTAGTTCGAACGATCTCCATTTAATTTAAATATAATTAATTAGAATAAATAACATATATTACTTTTCTCCAGGAAATATAAGTCTTTCAAGGTCTATATATTGATTTTTCGATTTTTTAAATTAAATGTACAGATTTTTTTTCGTAATTCTGTTATTAAATTATATATGTTTTGACAGTTATGTTATTAAATTATATAAGTTATCAATGTTATTAAATTAAATTATAACAGTTATTAAATTATATAAGTTTTGACAGCTGATACGGATCGGTTACTCCTGGTGATTTTTATATTCATTCCTGGGATCCGATTCGATATCAAACTGGATCTTATTCTAGAAGTTCGGGATTCGAGCCTGGATCCTATGCAAAGTTATTTGGTTTATGACTAGAGTCCTTAATCTATTTGGTTTATGACTAGATTCCTTAATAGTTCCGGATTAGGATCCTGGCTGGAATCCGATTTGCGAGCGTTACATTTCGCTCCCGGATCCGATCCGATATCCAACTGGATCCCGATTGAGAAACCAGGATCCTCGTCCGAATCCGATTGTACCTACCCATGACAATATTTCTGCACGGGAAGGACCTTTTTATTTCGATAATTTTTCTTTTTTCCAGAGTTCTCTATGCTGTTTGTAGAGCCATTTTGTGACAGAGGGGGGCAGAGAGAGAGAGAGAGAGAGAGAGAGAGAGAGAGAGGGAGAGAGCGAGAGAGAGATGAGGTGGTGACGAGCAATTTTCCAATTTTCAGGATCCTCCTTCTCTAGCTGATCTCGAAATCGAATCCTATTCGAGATACTCTACTCGAGATTTTCCTTTTTCACTATACTCTCGCACGTTGAGTATATTTGATGGAGTTTTTTTTGCAGCGGCATTTTTCCATTCTCGACTATGCACAAATGGATAAGAGAGAGAAAGAAAGAGAGAGAGCGAGAGACAGAGAGAGAGAGAGAGAGAGAGAGAGAGAGAGAGAGAGAGAAACGACGGGAAGAGTCGTGGATGATGACGTTGCTTTCGCGCAAACGTTGCTACATTCCGTTTGTACAGATTTTACCCAGGAATATAAATAAGCTCGCACGCAGAAGATGAACGGGAATGAGAGTTTCCTATATCCGTGCTACGTATACGTGTGTATACAAAGAGAAATGATATAAAGCGACGCAAAGCTTTTTAGTAGCCTGCTACATAGTACCAGAGAGAAAGAAAGACAGACAGAGAGAGAGAGAGAGAGAGAGAGAGAGAGAGAGAGAGAGAGAGAGAGAGAGGGAGAGAGAGCATGAGAGAGCATGCTACCTTGGAGCATAACGCGCACCTATATGAGACCGTACCCAGTATCAAGAGGGTGGTGTGACGGAACGCCCGGGGCGTCAAAAGCAAAGCTCAGAGGCAATCATGAGCTTTCGAATGCAAAACAGCAGCTTTCCACGAGCGGGTGGGAAACGGCACTCTGGGTGGCTTTCCGTCGCAACGGGCACTTTTACATTTAAATGTAAACTCGCAAAGTGCGCGGGCGATCCTTCTCCTCCTCCTCCGCCTCTTTGTCGTCGTCGTCGCCGTTCTTCGCAAACGTACAGCCGGGTTATTTTATACATACATATATATATATATATATATATATATTATGGCTTGTACGCGAGAAATGCAAAGTAGGAGCCCCTTTCGGCCCGGATTGGATTTAAAACGCGCTAATTTGTTGAGCACACCTCGCTATCCTCATCGCTACGCACCCTTTCGTTCCCGTGCGTGCACGAGCATCCTACGTGCGGGGGCGTGTGCTCTTCAGGCTTCACTTTTGTGTTCGCATGGTGCGTCCAGGCTCTGGAGAGGTTTCCGGCTAATTCTACGAGGCAATAGCGTTTGGGAACGCATATATATGCGCATACGAAAAATCGACACTGGTGGATGGGTGATCGGGGTTCAGGAATACTCAGAGCGGTGACGAAAGGCTTATGGCCAAAAATAAACTCCACGAGGATGATGAGAGACTATACTTTATGGCTCTGCAATCGCTAATTAATCGGTAGATCACTTAGTCACTAAATTTTTGAGTCTTGAAACTTTAAGGCGTTACACCGTCTCGACGGTCGGAAAAATAGGTATAATTTTTTTTTTCATTTCACACGACTATTAAATATATGGAATTTTTTTTTTACAAATTTATTATAGTTTTATGAACAAAAAAACGAATACATTTGTTTTTTTTTAATGGTGGAGATATAAGTCGTCTAGTAGGATTCTCTTTTGAAAATCCTTGCTGATGGTGGAATTTTTTTCTCTGTCAGGCATCGCCTGAAAAACGAATAAATAAATTTTCTTGTAGAGAAAAGTAATAATTGTCTCTATGCTACACTAAAGTGTATAGTGTAGGATAGGGACAATTATTACTTTGATAGTGTAGCAATTCCACATTTTGTAGAAATTACAGCTGTTTGAAATAAACTCTGATTTTTACCACAATGTTGAGTTGAAGTTATTTAATAAGAAATAAATGCGCCGTCTAATAAGAAAAAAAATCCTATGCTATGTCCAAGATAATATTATCAAGAATATGTGGCATAAATTTCATCAAAACTGGTTGAGTAGATCTTGAGATATTTTGTCCATCCGTTTGAAAAGAGACTAGATGATTTATAGCGGCGCTATTTTTTATTTTTTTTAATTATTATTTTTTATTTGTTCATAAAATTATATTGCCCATGTACGAGACTCGAGAGTAAAGGACGCGTTGTGTCGTATCGAGATTTGCAATATACTTTGCATAATGTGCCAAGGAGAGTGAAGAACGAGAGAGAAAGGGAGGGGGATAAAAGGAGCGAGAGAGAGAAAGAGAGACAGAGAGAGAGAGAGAGGGAGAGAGAGAGAGAGAGAGAGAGAGAGAGAGAGAGAGAATGCAGCTGATGCTGTGCTTGATGCTCGCCGACCCCCGCAGAACCGCCTAATTGTAGCTCGTTCAAGCCTCGAGACCCTTCGACACCTACAGACGACATTCACACGCAGGACAGAGAGCCAGATAGCGAGAAGGAGTTGAGAGGCAGCCATTTTAAAAGCTTCCCGCTCGCGCGCGCGCGCAGCGCCACCACTCCGCTTTACGAGTCCTTTTTCCACTTCCGCCTATCGACGGATACAACGTCGCCCTGTATACCTTTCGGCGATCCCGCGACTCTCCAAATTGCCCAAAGAGGGGCCGACGCGTTTATGGCTGATGCCGCATCGTAGGGCGGTCTTCGCATCGCTTGGAACTTCGTGAGGATGAGGCGCGAATCAGGATTGACGCGTTCGGGACTTGAAGAGCTGTGAAATTTTTAAAGAATTGGATTTCTTTGTCACAACCATTTTTTTCGTAATATTTTGGATGGGTTGATATTAATGGTGGTAGTGAGGTTTGATACGCTGTTTGAATTTCAGGATATAAGACCATTTGTTTTCGTGAACGGTACCATAGAAGTTTAGTACGTTTCCAAGATTTCGGAATCTCGGACTATTTTCATTTGTACCCGTGTAGAAATATTGTCATGGATACAGTGAGATACGGACTATGATCTTGGTTTCTCAATCGGGATCCAGTCGGACATCGGATCGGATCTAGGAGCTAAATGTAACGCTCGCAAATCGGATTCCAGCCAGGGACCTAATCCTGAACTATTAAGGACTCTAGTCAGAATCCAAATAGAAATTTTGCATAGGATCCAGGCTAGAATCCCGAACTTCTAGAACAAGATCTAGTTCGATGTCGAATCGGATCCCAGGGATGAATGTAAAAATCTCCAGGCGATCCGTATGAGCTGGAGACGCTGGACGTTTTCTGAAATCATTTATTTAAGGATTTGAAAAAGATTACGTAAAAATTGGTGCTACAGTATAACTGTGAAAACTTATATATTTTAATAACAGTATTTCGAACAAAATTCTTTACATTTAATAAAAAATTTCGAAAAAACCATCAGGTATGTAAATATGAATCCGGACTTTTTATATAGATAATACACGTGTATTGTATGAAAATGATGAAAAATATTTTATTCAAAGTATTGTCCATTGCTAGCTATACATTTTTCTCTCCTGTCTGGCAATTTGTGGATGCCACGCCAAAAAAACTGTTGCTCTTTTGAGGCAAACCAGTCATCGAGCCATTTTCGTACATTTTCGTAAGAAGTGAAGCGCTGCTCAGCAGGTTGCGGGTCCCATCGATGTAAATAAGTGGTAATCGGACGGAGCCAAGTCTGGTGGGTATGCCGCATGCGAAAGTATATCCCAACCAAACGTCTCAATCGTTTCCTTGACCAGTTTCGCTGTGTGTGATGGTGCATTATCATGAAGCAAAATCCCTTTGTGTTGCCTTTTTTGATATTCTGGTCGTTTTTCACGCAAAGCTTGATTCAAATCGATCATTTCTCGTCGGTAGCATTCAGTATTAACAATTTCTCCAGGTTTTAGCATCCAACAATGCTTGCAATTCGCTTCCTTCAAACTTTTTCGGTGGCCTCCCACGTTCTTCTTTTCTCACGTCAAAATCACCACTTTTGAATTTTTTAAACCACTTAAAGCAACTTAAAATTCGATGCGATTCTGCAGCAATTTTCTTCAAATGGTAAAAGAAAATTAATGCTGTCCGTAAATCGTAATTTCCAGGCACAAAGTTCGACATGTACAACGCTATAACAAACTATTTTGGGGTATGAAACTTGTATTGTTGTGAGTTAAAAATCTTTGTCAGATGTCAACGAAGCAAATGGCGCCAATGACGCGACTAGGTGGTAACTACTTTGACCTCAGCTAGGACCATCTATGGGCAAATTCCGGTTTCATATTTACAGACCTGGTATAGACCTTGAAAGACTTATATTTCCTGGAGAAAAGTGATATAGGTTATTTATTCTAAGTAATTATATTTAAATTAATTGGAGATCGTTCGAACTAAGAAAATATCTATTTTATTTTCTAAGAAAAATGTATTCAATATATATTTGAAATATATATTTCAAATTCTTGCCACCACGTCTCCGCCTTGTGCTACTTAGGGGGGGGGGGGGGGGGGCATCTGGATTCCGATGAGGATACCCCTTCTAGGGAATCCGTATCATATCCCGATCGGGATCTGATCGGAACTTAGGTACTCCCAAGAAATTTCTGCACGGGTGAATGACAAGATATCCCGAAACCTGGTATCTTTCTCAAATTTTGGGATATCGGACCATTTTTATTCGTAAACGGTACCATAGAAGTTTTCTACGTTTCCAAGATTTGGGAAATACGGACCATTTTCATTTATAATTGGCAACACATCCCGCAGCCTGGTGCGTTTCTCAAGTTTTGACTTATGAGGCCATTTTCATTCTCAAATAGCACGATAGAAGTTTAGTGGATTTCCAAGATTGGGGAATCTCGTACCATTTTCATTTATAAATGGCAAGACATCCCGAAGCCTGATACCTTTCTCAAGTTTCAGGGATATCGGACTATTTTTACTTATGCAAAAACGGTTGCGTACCATTCCCAAATTTCAGTATATCGTACTATTTTTATCGTCCGTCGATAAATATATCTATTCCTTCTGCATTTTCCACAAATCATTCGATGACGAAATAATCGAATCTACATCGCCATAACCGAGCAAAATAAAGAAACTCACAATCCTACATTTTATTTTTCATGACCACGATGTCCAATTCGCGCGGGTCTCATACGAAATGTTCCGTAGCCTTTTCGCCTGAGAAAAACATGACGTTTTTCGTCTCTCCTCCTCCCCCCTCCCTCCCTTCCCAAGGAAATGCGCCGCAACAGCACAAAACATTGACATATAAATTCACGATTGGGGTTGTTGTCTCGTTCTCCCGGGTTGGACAATGGCCTAACATTTTTCTCTCCCCCGCCCCGGGGGTCCGCCAAGTCTCGGGTCCAGGGAAAAGTGTGCACGCGGTAACGCGGCCGTTGTCCCGTCACGCTGGTTATCGAAAGGACCCCCCCGTTTCTCCGGGGCGCACGGGTTTAATGTACTATTAAATGTAGCCCATTGTGTTCACCGTCCATCGGCTTCACAAATTTACTTCCTTCGACGCCCGTTTTGCCCGGACACGAGCGCACACACTTGGCCAGGCGCGAGGGAAGAAGTATCGCCTTGACCGGGAGTAAGAGAAAAAAAAAGGAAAAAAAAGGAGACCAGCACGTGTCGCGTTCGTTTGTGTGTGTGTGTGTGTTGCCGACAAATTCGAAAGTAATGCAATTTTGCCCACCCATATGGGCGATGTCTTTGCTCCCTTGATTTTGCCCGGAAAATCGGGAGTATAAAAAGTCGACGTACAGATTTTTATTCGGTTCAGGAATGAAAGTCGATTTCGTTATGTAGAGAGGCTCTCTACAACGTCGCAAAAAATTGTTTCGCGTGTCTGATGAGTTTGATTAATTTCCGAAGTGACTATCGCCTGCTAATCGATTGGAAATCTTTTATTTTATTTTTGCGTCTTAGAACACTAAAAAATTGATATCAATGTTTAATTTAAATATCGTTACGAAGAAAAATGTCTGGGTTGGTTTAGATTTTTGTCGAGGAGTTTTTATTTTAATGCTGAGTCTTGTAGGACATTGAAAAAAAATTAATATTAATGTAAATGGGTTTTGGTTGAGGATTTTTTAAATCTTATTCCTGAGTCATGTAGGACAGTGAAAAAGATTAATTCAATGTATAATTATTGTTGACAATGGAAAAAATTAATATTGATGTTTAATTAATACCGAGGCTGAACAAAATTAATATTAATATTTAATTAATATAGGGGCTGAATATTAATATATAATATCGAAGGCTATTAAAAAAAAATAGATATTTACACTATAGTTTGGGTTTGTTTGGGTTTCGATCGAGGAATTTTTATTGTATTTTTAGCTCATGTGAGACATTAAAAAAAATTAATATTAATGTTTAATTGATAAAGGCGTTTGGGTCTGTTAGGGTTTGGTTGAGAATTTTTCATTTTGTTGCTGAGTCATGTAGGACAGTGAAAAAGATTAATTCAATGTATATCAATTGACGACAATGGAAAAAATTAATATTGATTTTTAATTAATACCGAGGCTGAATATTAATTTATAATAGCAGAGGCCCTTTGAAAAAAAAAATAGATATTTACAGCATAGTTTTAGGTTGTTTTGGCTTCGATCGATTTTTAGCTCATGTAGGACACTGAACAAAAATGAATATTAATGTATAATTGATGTGAGCATTTAGGTTTCATAGGGTTTTGGTTGGGGCTTTTTATTTTGTTGCTGAGTCGTGTAAGATACTAAAAAGATTAATTTAATGTATAATTATTGTTGACAATGGGAAAAATTAATATTGATGTATAATTAATACAGACGCTGAATATTAATGTATAATAGGGTAAGAATGTATAATTATATAATAGAATAATATAGAGAATGAATATTAATGTACAATCGTGAACGTCCCTTTTTTTTTAAATATTTACGCTATAGTTCGAGTTTGTTTGGTGTTCGAGGAATTTTTATTACATTTTGACCTCACGTAGGACAAAAAATATAATTTTAATGCATAGCAAATATAGAAATTGACAGAAATTAATATTAATTTATAATAGCCGGAACACTGAATTCCCTGCAACATATAACATAATAACTTATTTTTTGGGTTTGTTTACAGCTGGTTTTTTAAAAGTACTATTTAGGATTTTTGGCTACTTAATAATTTTTTAAAAATTCCTCATAGTGGTAGTTCAATTTAAAAAATGATTCATGCCCATTGGGCAACCAATTTCGAAGGAGTAAAGCAATAATTGAGCAATGATTAATTTTTCAATTCTATCTCGAAGCTCCAATGAAGGCTGCCATCACCCTCGAATACGTCAGTCAGAATCCGCAAGGATATCCTGCACCGTGTATGTGTGTGTGTGTGTTTTTATTTATTTTGCACGAAACACGCTGCTCAACTTTCGCATTCATATGCTAAGAAGGGCAATGCCCGAAAGTCAGGACATTTTTTGGCAAACGTAACTTTTGGTCGACGTACAAAAGGGGAGTGCACGTCCTTTTTGGTACAGCAGCACGTCCTTGTTGTACGAGAGATTCGTCGTACTCCGGACACCGCGATTCCTCGTGATCTGCCCCCGCGATGGTTGTCCCCGCAAGCCATGAATTTATTGCCAGGACGAGAACGTATATCCGTGGGGATTCTTACGATAAGGGAGCGAAGTCCGAGCAGCATCGATGGCTACTTTTTTTTTATTATGCGTTAGCGAAAAAAAAACCTGCCGGATCTAGTCCGAGTCGTTTCCGTGCGCGTTCAACGTACTCGGAGACGTCCGAATAATTTCGAACAAGAAACGATCGACGAGGACCACGCTGATGTAATTGAAGAGTTTCTGCTGTATAGGCGGCCCACGCAGGAAGAACTTCCGGTCTGGATAAAAATAGGATTATAGGAACCAATTTATGATTGTACTTGTTTTTTTTTACTGACCTGTGTTGAAGCCTTCATTTTTAGGCTCTTCATTTCGGTACTCAAAAACCTTACATGTGGATCATCTTCTTAGGATCAGATTGAAGTTTGCATCGTTGGAATTCAATGGAGAATAATGTTTCCGGATTTTTGAAATTTCTTTTAGATGAATTTGTCTACAATAATCCCTAAGTCATTTTTTAAGATACTCGTTTCAAGTTTTACAATATAAAATGGCAAAAAAAAGATTTTGCATAATGTGAAAATGAGGAAATAAAAAATAAAAAATTAACCTGTCATTAAGCTCCAACGATGCAAACTTCGACACCATTACTTAAGACTCCCTTTCGTTGACATTTCCATGGGTTTCCATTTAGTTTTATTTTTTAGTTGTTTCATTATCGGAAAGGTGGCACGGATTTGTGAGGTCGCATTTAGCCTGAATATAAAACGAATTGGTATTCTATCGACTTGAAGAAGAAGCCTTTTTCTAGTTCCGAAATTCTCATCCTGGGTGGAACTGGTAATTGAATATTAAAATAATTGGTTATATCATATACTTTATTTATGGAAAATTGAATAAAACTATTTGAACGTTAACAAAACTATTTTTCAAATACGTTTAAAAACTATTTAAAAATAATAAATTACTTATATATAACAAAAATGTCAAACAAAAATATAACAAAAATCTTTTTAAGAACAAAGCCTCAAAGTTTGAAAAAACAACGGCGGAAGCAAAGTTGTACACGTAATATATTTTATAGATTGATTATGAAGTACGTAATTCTTTAATTACTTTTACATTCATTTTCCCGTAATAAAATATGACAAAAATTATTTAGCGTCTTAAATGCAAATTCATTGAGGATAATAATCAGAATTAGAATTAAATAAAATGCGATAAATATAAAAATAAAAATTACTAGACCAATCGTATACAGTGTATCCTTCTCACCAAAAATGTACGACTATTTTTTCCAAATCCCTTTCGTCTCGATTTCGGTCTATCTCGATTACCCAAGCAGTGTAAAATAAATACCAAAAAAAAAAAAACAAGTTCAATCCCACCAGAATTCCACAAGACCAAATGTTTTCAACAAGAAAAACAAACTCTTTGTCAACAAGGTTAAAAATCAACCAGAACATCAACAATATTCCGAAAATTCGCAAATTCTCGACGATGTCTTTAACCGCGAAAAAAAAAAAATTCTTCCCGAGACCTAAAAATCCAGAATAATCCTTCGATAAGACAAGCACATTCGAACTGCACGCCATAGGTTGGGGGGGGTGTGTATGGCCCTCAGGGTACTTTGGAAAAGTGTATATACACGCATAAACCCGCTCCCGTACGGAACCGTTGTTACTGTCAGTTTCCTGTGTGCTCTCGGATAACCCCGAGTCGCATTAAACGCGTGCACGTGTGTGTGTATGTGTGGGACGAAAGGTCCATCGCCCGCGCAGCATTCGCGCGGCCGAGAGGGTAAAAAGAGGGCGGCCGAGGGTTTGGGGGATGGTCGGAGATCGGTTTCGACAATAGCCGACACAATGACTCGGCCGACATTACGAATTAGGCTCGGTTACGCGTTTATTGCGGATTCCGGTCCAAGTCAGTGGCGACTACTCGTATTTTACTTATGGGCTATCAGAGTTTCGGGCTTGAACGAATGGTTGCCCTAGTGTCGACGCCAATGCGTAAATCCCGAAGTATTAGCATTGGTTAGCTTTATGGGGCGTTCAGTTCCGGCGAGAACTCATCTCGTTCTCCCGTGGCTCGTGTACCTCTCTGTACACCACACACACACACACACACACACACACACACACACATATATATATATATTAGATGGATCAATAAAATCTGTCTGTCTGGAAAAGTAATGCCAAATCGACTATTTGCTCTCAGTATATATACTCGGGTGAAGTGCGCATGTATAACGGGTAATAAATTCCATCCAAGAATGCACAAGCTCCTCCATTATAAACATTTATATATGTATATGTATACAGGGTGGTCCGAAAGATTGACGTTCAAAAGTAAAATCCAGGATGCCTCGTACACTGACAGAAAAAATTCTTTTGATATTAACTAGATGCGTCTATGTGTTTTTTTTTTAATTTGAATTAACTAGATTTTTCCTGAAATCAAATTTTTTCCTATTGCATTCCATTATTAAAATGATTTATTTCAAATATATTTATTAATTTAAATCAAGATCCATTTAATATCGTCTAATAACTAAATATTAGGTCCTATCATAATTCGCTGGACACTTTTATTTTTCAAAAAATCTTTTATTTTCTATTCAATAATCAATGATATTCTTGTGTAATAATTAGTAGTCCCTTCCGCTATCAATGACACGCTGCCAGACTGATGGGAGGTCATTGACCCCAGAAAATGTTCCATTTTCATTAAGGCTAGTAATTGCGGTGTTAATGGCGGAATCCAATTGTTGTTTGTTGTTATATCGATGGCCAGACAACTGACGCGTCAGAGGGCCAAAGCAGTTGAATTCGCACGGGTGCATATCAGGTGAATATGGTGGATGAGGCAACTCAATCGAACTCCTGTCTTCGATTAACTCCTGAACTGCGTAGGCTTTGTGGAGTCTAGCGTTGTCATGAAGTAGCACTGGTGTTCTAATGTTGCGATGTACCGCCCATCTTGGGATAGAATCCTCCAAAAACGATTTATAGCGTTCGTAAGATAATAATAAGATCATATAAACGTATTAATTAAATTTAAAAATAGAGAATTTTTTTTTGAGGGACAGTTGAATCAGATGTACAGTCTAGCACTAGAAATTTTCTTTTTAATGCTTTTTTTTCTCGAAAACTAAAGAAGATAGAAAATACATGGGGGTGATTCGAATAT
Organism: Ophion ventricosus; assembly: GCA_963932345.1. Taxonomy (NCBI): domain Eukaryota; kingdom Metazoa; phylum Arthropoda; class Insecta; order Hymenoptera; family Ichneumonidae; genus Ophion; species Ophion ventricosus. The sequence continues at coordinate 25,735,846 of OZ010716.1, forward strand.
ATATATATTTAAATGGAAAAAGCACATTCTGAACTTCATATATCAACATAATATTGGCTGTCTCCACCTCTGGCTGTTTTCAGCAACGTCCTTAAATTTTCCAAAACGTTTTGTAGTTTTGCAGCCGGGACGGTCCTCGAAGTGATGATCCTTCCACGAATACGCTTATATTTATCTACAGATAATATTAAAAACACTGTGCTTTACATAATGTCAAGTACGGGGACAATTGGCCTTTGTGAGTACTCGAACTCCAATATGTCTTCAGAATAAATTTTCCTTATAAATATATGTACAAATGTACACGTAGAAACGTTATTGCAATTGAGTTTATCGGGCGTACTTTGCGTCTCGTTGAGAGTAAAGTAAAACAGCAAGTGAAATCGCTCTTGCGAAACTCGGCGGTCGTCGGGAATACGGTCATCAAACCGATTTTCTCTTTTTACCATAGGCTTTTATTGCCGATACGGGAGGCTTAAGTAGTTTGTGCTGTTTCCTCACGCGTTATACGCGTACATACATACACGCACATATATATATGTATGTTTTTTTTTTAATATGAGCATGCATACACGAACGCCATGGCGGCTTAATTATCAACTCGAGTGGCGTGTATTTATTATAAAGGGTTACAGCGTTTCATATATACATATATATATATATATATATATATCCCTCATCGTAGTAGAATGATTAATTACGCAAGGTTGGCAAGTCCCGGTACGAAACAATGACTCCTCGTAAGCGAGAAGCCCGCCGATACAAACGTCATCCTCGTCGCGTCAAGGTGCGATCGTGGCTGCTACCGCGTGTGTTCCTCACCGCGCAACCCCTGCTCGATATATAATTACAGTTCCGTCGTCCAATAAGAAAATTCTGCATAATAACGCAATATATACAAAGAAAAAAATAAGGAAGAACCAGCCGCGATTCTTTATAGATCTCGAGCTCTACGTATATCGTTGGACAATCAGCGAATGCTGACATCGACTCTGAAGAATGGCGTTGGTTGGCGAGAGAAAAAAAAGAACAGGAAGAGAAGTAGAAAGAAGCGAGAGAGAGAGAGAGAGAGAGAGAGAGAGAGAGAGTAGAGTCCCGCGGGAATGAGATTTAGCTGGGGTACTTCGTTCCCAGGCTCCGAGAGAGCCAAGTTAGTTTTATTTTACAATCCATCGGCTCCGCGCACCACCGAGAGACGGTGTGCGATAGCCGGGGGTTGGGCTCCACCGCGGATACACACGTTTTCCTCGGAGAAGCGCCACACGATCCTATACTTTATAACGATCGCGTTGGTTTGGTTTGGGTTGATGTTGAAGGGCGTATATAACATTGCCCGCTGCTACCACAAGCTACTGACTTTCAGCCTTTTCGTCTGCTACCAACTTAAGTATACTTGTATAAGTGTGTAACGTATATAGAGAGTTCGTCGAAGCTTTGTCAGTGCAATATATATATACATATATATATATGTGTGCGTGTGTGTGTGTTTGTGTATATCTATATATCATCGACGACTTCGAGTTCTGCAATCGTTTGGTTCTCTGTAGCAAAAGAGTGAGAACGATATACTACTCGTATATATATATATATATATATATATATATATATAGGGGTGGAACGACCGAGAACATGGAGGCCAACTCGGGTGAAACTGGGCGCGCGCACGTGCTTTAGAATGGCACACTCATACACGAGGAGAGGAGTGGAGAGGAGAGGAGAGGAGAGAGAGAGAGAGAGAGAGAGAGAGACAGGCTGGCTGTCAACTAGTGTTTTAAAAGTTTGCGACAGACTACAAATTGACTCGCTCAGTTCTTTTTAAGAGCACAACCACCCAACCGCGGACGTTTCTACCCGCTCTTGTCGTCTATCTCTCTCTGTCTTTCTACCCGCTCTTTTCATCTCGTTCTCTCTCTCTCCCTCTCCTTCTCTCTCTCTCCCTCTCTCTCTCTCTCTCTCTCTCTCTCTCTCTCTCTCTCTCTCTCTCTCTCTCTTTCTCTCTCTTTCTCTCTCCTGTGGCCGCCCTCTTTCCATCGCTTTTCCTTTTATATCGTGGCTCCAGAAGCGAAGCGTCGCCGGTGCATCCCCCTCCCCCCTGTACCATCGGTAGCGAAAAAAAATCCATTGCTTACTATATATCCGCGGATTTTAATTTTTGCACAAGTGCGATTTTAATATATGTACACACATAAACTTTGAAGCTCAAAATGAATGTAAATTTGTCAGTGATTTATTGTCAAGATATGGACATTTCCTATGACTAATACAATAATTGAATAAATATATGCGTATATAAAGCGTGTCTCAAAATGACCTGACATATTAATTTATTCATAAAACGTATTATTCATTTGAAAAGTACGAATATTTTTATTTTAATATAAGGTACAAAGATGGTTCACTCTTTTGACGAAATTTTCAATAACATTTTGGCATAATTGCGGACTAATTTCATTAATAGATGACGCGTTTCCTTTTAAACGTGTCTTTTTTTAGCTAAAAATGCAATACTGAGGCGAAAAAAAATCGTACGAGACTTTCTAAAAAAATAAAAATGTGGGTTTTGATATCCCCTTTAAGTTTACCATGGAAAAAACCGAGGAAAAAAATTTCCCCAAACTTTGCAGTTAATTTTCGACGGCCAAAAAATAGCCGAAAAATAGCCATGTTCAAATGTGCGCACCGGGGCGAAAAAAAATCGTAGAGAATTTTCTTAAAAAAAAGCAAAATAAAGGTAAACTTGTCCTCTTTCGAGCGCCCCTTGGGAAATTGCATTATTTTCATTTTTGAGTCCGCTATCTAATTTTTAGTGCGGTAAGAAATTTCCACTAGTGGATTCAAACTTTTGACCGGCAGTGTATGTATTTATATCTAGATATACCAATTTGCCTAGTGACAACTAGTTTGAGGTTCGTTTGGGTTCAAACGCCACATTGATTTCACAATCAGCCGAAATGAATCTTGCCAAATGTCTTCCCTTCGGGCTTTACTCGGCGAGCTCCGCATAAATTTCAGTCATCTTATTCTCCTGGTTATTCCGCGAGACCATTATTATACTGGTGGACTACTTATGCACGATACTTTATACGTAAATGGGTTCAGTATAGCGCGGAAGTTGGAGCACAATTTTTCGACAAATCGTTTGGGGCCGCGTGAGTTTCGCGATCGAGTAAAAAAAAAAAGCTTCGTGCTGCGTGTACATTGCTGGGTATATCTTTGATACAGGGGGTGGTGGAGGGTGTACGTTTTGGCGTGTGCACGAAATGTGAAAAGTCGAAAGCTCGAATAAGGAATATGCTATCCGGGGAGAGAGCGAGCATACTCGCATCCGACTAGTTTAAAAGTGTTTTGACGTAAAACACGATCATTTGTCATATTTTTTTTTTTCGTTATCAATGGAGGAACGACGTCCTATATACCACGCATCGACGGACACCCACGGACGCTTGATACACTCTATTAGGCGTGTGTGTGTGTGTGTGTGGGTGTGGGTGTGGATTCGTTCTGATTTATCGCTGGGCGGGACTCTAAGCTGCTCCTTTGCGATTGAATACGTCTATGTATACGTGCTTTGTGGAAAATTTGCCGAGTCATCCAACGTATCGCGTTTAGTTTTGCATCTGCGCGAAGAGAATAAAAAAAAAAATCAGGCGTCAATAGCTGTACAAATTTGGAGATCTAAGCGCGCTTGGGAGTCGAGCGGAGAGTCTTTATCATTTATATACATACCGTTAGAAGGAATCCGAATATCGTTTTGAAATTTTCAGGGTGTATTCTTATGATATTTTGAACTAACGATTTATGAAATGTGAAAAAAAATTGATTTTTTTAAGCATCTAAAGTAGTTGCCCGCCTTAATAAACTTCTTGCCAGATCAGACAAATTAATTTAATACGAATTGATTGAAGGGGTTACAACTAGTTGGAATGTTTGAAAATCGATTTTTCGTTTTCGACGGATTCTTATAATATAACTTTTCAAAAATATTCTCTAAAAATTTCATGTCGGTTGAAAATTGGGGGAGTTATGAGCGTTTTCAGGTAGGTATTTTATCTACGTATATATCTGACGTAAAACTTTAAACGCGTTTTTCTCGGAATTACTTTTTCAGAATCGCTGACTAAAATATCTCAAAAACAACTAAACCGATCTGCTTCAAATTTCACAGACATTTTTTGTATATCAAAAGGCAATATTTAATCAAAGGATTTTTTTTTTCAATGCATACTTTTTTTTATATCAAGGAAAATAGAGTGTTTTTTTCACCGAAATTTCGACGATCGCTTTCGATCGGTGCCCATTTTTTCAAAAATCATCATTTCATTGAATCCTTCGATTAAAGACTAGATAATACGGTACAAAAACTAAATTCATTTGGTTTTTTGACTTCAGATGATTTGTTCCCGAGCAGGAGTGGTCACTTCGAAGGACCTTTTTTGCACAGCGGTCTGTGCAATTTACTGTATCTCCGTCGTTTATAAATATTTCCCAATAAAAAAATTGTCAAAGATACTTGAAATGATACCCTTTACTATGAAAAAAAGGTAAAAACCTGCACGCATTTCCCAAAAAAAAATTCAAAAAAACATCTCTTTTTTCCGCCCGCGAACTAGGTGTAACCCGTTGACACGACTTGCCAGCCAGACAAATTGATTTAATACGAACAAATTAAAGGCAATGGAAGCGCGATATTAATTTTCATAATTTATTACAATATTATAACCACAATCACAAAGATTTTGACAGAGCCGACAAAAATACTAACGCGGCGTTCGTGTTGCGCAAGGAGTCAATGCTAAAAGTTAATTTTATTACACTAAAAATTATTTTATTTTTCATTTCCGATCACCCTAGTTGTCAGATCGTCTTTCGTGATCCCTTTCGTGAACGTATAAATATTTATATATACCGTTATCTATCATATCAAATAAAATAATAAATGTACATAATATTTTTCAATAATTTATTAGAAAACAATATTAATCCGATCAGACGATAATAATAAATAATTTGTTCGGCACTGTATTTTGTAGAACAAAAGGCAAATAAAATTAATTATGAAATTACAATTGTTTTAATTTATAAATTAATTACGCAATTTTAATTTCTAAAAAGGAAGAGACGGAGGGCATTTTCAAATATGCAGCGTTCTATTGGGTACATTATTTTATGATAGACATTATCGAACACGTGGAATCCGAAGCGGTATATTTGTTATTCTCAAACAACTCGTGTCTTATAAACTTTATTGTAGCATACAAAAGATTTCATTCGCCGTGTCACATGGTTCGATTCCACATTCTATTGATTGGCATCGTATAATTATCACCATACACGCAGTCAATTGTACAAATAAATATATATTATAGTATCAGGTATATTCTCGACTAGCCTATAGATGACGCAATATCAGCCTAACTTAACGCTTAACGCATACGCTTAATGAGATTCAAATTAATCAGACTTTGGGTGAGCTTTCCGTGAGCGGAATCCTGCAGTAATAAAATTGTGTTAAAAATTAAATTAAAAAAAAAATAGGAAAAAGGATCGATCGCCGCTCGGCGTGTATCACTCGAGAGTACAAACGATGGCACAATTTTTTTTTCCGTTCCAGCGCCGAGCGACGAAGAGGCGACATTTGTTTTTTTTTTTCACCAAGTACTGCTCGGGCCAATCGATCTCGTGATTTTTTACAATTGGGAATTAAATTTTACGCGAATCGAGGAAGATTCGTACGTCTTTTCTCGATTTCCCGTTTTTCTAAAAATCTATTTATATTTTTTTTTTTCTTGTTTCACCGTAAGAAGACTCGTACGAATGCGCTCACACTTTTCTTTTTTCGTTGATTTCTTTTTTTTTTTAATATTCTTTTTTCACTGTCAGACGATATCGTACTTGATTGGTATGTGCGGCGGAGGTGATTCGAATATCGAGGGATTCTGCGCTACGTAGGACGGTGTCTTTGGTAGATTAAAATCGGCGCTTGTCACAACAGCATTCGGACGATCGGTATTACCGAAGAGATGGAAATTGTCGTATGGAGCAACGTACTTGTACCACTCCTGGCGGGCCGAGTAAACGATCATCCAAAAATACACGGTCGTCACTGCCGCCGATTCATGAAACACACATTTTTTTTTACGGTTCATTTGCGTCGTTTTTTTTTTAATTAATTGATCGTGTATACGTATTTGATATGGCGCGAACGGAGAGGTGAAAAATAAAGCTGATCATTGGGCCGAGCGATAGTAAGATTAATACTCGATATGCGCTGATAATATTTATATTCAGGCTACTCGAGCATACTGGTTTTTATCTTTTCTTTAAAAGTGCTGTATTATTTTTGTTCGAACATCAATATAATTATTTTTAATGAAAATTGAAGGTTTTGGGGAAGTTAAGAGAGGTTTCTATTTTTTTTGAGCCAAACAAAAAATCGTATTTTTTTTTAAATTTTTCTGTATCGGAACTTTTTGAAGTAGAGGCAAATGTACTCGATGGTCATGGTCATTTCGCTCCACACAATTGCCCCACAATATTTGACGTTTTCCCGGTAAGCGAATTTTTTTTTTCGAGGCTCAAATTAATTTTGTACTTTTAATAATTCTTCGTGAGCTGCTATTGATTTTCTTTTGGGCCAGCCGAAACGTAATATAAATCACGGACCAACACAAAAAATGTCGATTTTACAAGCTACAAAACTCCGAGAAATCGCATGTGGTTGACAGTTGCCCGTGGCACGTTGCGCTTCTGCGGAGCGTCGTCACTTCTTTGTTTCCTCATTGGGAGGCGACTGATTTTACCCCACCACTCCGTGACACATTGTACCCCACTAGTGAAATATTTGATTATTGATGAAAATAACGATTAATTAAACTGCGAATGGAAAAACACAAGTCACCGAGTGCATCATAAATAATAAAACTATCGATTAGGACCGAAAACCAGAGCCGGTACAGAAAGTCTCCTTATATTTTACGTTTTCCCGGCGAGCGAAATATTCTTTTTCCAAGCCTCAAATCAATTTTTAATTTTCAATAATCCTTTGTGAGCTGCTATTGACTTTCTTTTAGGCTTGATGAAACCTAATAAAAATCATGATCCAACACATAAAATTTCGGAATTTACGAGCTACAAACCTCCGAGAAACCGCGTGTGGCTCACTGTGCCCCGTGACACATTGTGTCCCACTCTCCCCTACTTCATGATATCATATACTCACGCAAGTAGAGGCTAGCCAGTGGTATGTACCAGGTCGATCTGCCATACGCATCGCAATTATAAGGCTCGTGGAGCAAGTGAACGCACAGTGATATCGTCTGATCGATCATGCTAACCATCTGAAGGTAGAGCCAGGGTACCGCGTAGCTCGGTCTCCTCTGAAAATTTGCAGAAATTTTATCGTCTGAAGCGCATTTATTTTATTTTTAAAAAATAAAAATTATGGAAAGTAAATAAATAAATAGAATAACAAAATACATTGAAGAAAAATAAAATAATGAATGAATAGAATACTGAAATTAATAAATAAAATAATTTTAAAAAAGACAGAGGACAAAATTAAATGAATTAAAAAAAATAATCACTTACGCAAACCGTACCGAGAGCCAAAAAGGCGCTAGCCAATAAAAGGAGGATCGAGTAGCCAAGAAAGCACACGAACACCAGTTGAACCGCTAAAGTGTGCGCGAGTGAGATAGAAGAGAGAGAGAGAGAGAGAGAGAGAGAGAGAGAGAGTGGGAGGGAGAAAAAAAGAAGAAAAATAAAATAAAGTCAAACCCCGCGATTTCGCATTTTCACGAAAAATTATCGCGTATTATCGTACGAGCGGTTTAATTTTAGCCTCGCAAATACTACGTTTTTTTTATTTATCGTATGCACGACACGCAATTAGCATGTACACTCGTACATCGCAGTCACTTACGAGACGCGCTCGTGCAAATTCGTTTCGTAAGAAAAATCCCAAAATACCTCGAAGAAAATTTCTCAAAGTCGCAAAAAAAAAAGACCCCCAAACAAACTACAAGAAAAAAAAAATACACAAAACAGTAGAAGAATCATGGTAAAAATTTCGTGCTACGCACGCGTGTCTCAGAAAGAATTCTGAGAACGTGCTAGAAAGCACGTTCGATGAGACCATCGCTACCTGAGCGTACGCATAGGCTTTGTCACACAATACCGTGAATCGACCATTCTTTTTCCGTATTTTAGCCACACATTTACGTTATTTTTCATCGCGACTATATATACCGCTCCTCGAGCTTGTACTATGATACGATGTATTGCAAACCGCCTCACGTTTTTTCCGTTAGAGCGAAACACACGCGTATATGTTATATGTTCGTCTTGTTTACCTGTGGATATACGATTTTACATGACGCACGCGAGATACGCACACACGCGCGCACCTGTAACTCATTGGTGCTCACCTTGCTTCGATGATCGAACAGTTTTCAGAAACTGCGTCCAATTAAGGCCCAACAATGCCCACGTTTCGATCGTGTCGAGAAAATCTTCGTCTTCTTTTCTCGAGAAGAAATCGCTCATGAGAATGTTTATCATTAGAATTGCGGCAGACTGAAAGTGAACGAGTTGTTATTATTGAAACATCACTGATGTACACAGGCCGGATGCGAATTTATATATATATATATACAGTGGGTGAAAAAAGTATTTGTACACCGCGTGTTTTTCAAATGGTCCTACGAAAAAAAAAATACTTTAGCATTTTATTTTTTTTCGCAAATTTTTATCGAACCCTTTAGTTTTCTTCGAAAAAAACAAATACAAATACTTTTTTTTACTCACTGTATGTATATTAAAATAACATTTTTAACAATGTTTTTTATATTAATTTTTCATTGGAAATAATTTTATACATTCGGTAATTTGTATAAATATATATGCACAGGCGCGAAAGCTGTTTTTGGATTTTTTACGTATAAAAAAGAATGTTCAACTAATATATAAAGAAAATGACACGCAATCAAAAATTAATATAAAAAACATTTAAAAAAAAAATATATATATAATGAGTAATTGAAAATTAACAGTGAACAGTTGTAAAAAATTGTACACTTCTCGTAATTTATATATATATATATATATATATATATATATATATATATATATATATATAATGAGAACTGTACAATATTTTACAAATATTTGAAGTTAATTCTTAATTAACAATATAATTATATGTTGAACTTTTTATATATTTAAGAACTGCAGGTAATTAAAAATTAACCCTAAATAATTGTGAAAAATCGTAAAAATTAACATCGAATAATTATAAAAAGTTGTACACATCTCGTAATTTATGTGTACATATATATATATATATAAATATATATATATAAATTAACATTGAATAATTGTGAAAAATCGTAAAGTTTTTAATCGTAATTTAATCGTAAATCGTAAATCGTAAATTTAAATCGTAAAGTAAAGTGAAAAATCGTTATATATATATATATATATATATATATATATATATATATATATAACGAAAACTTTACGATTTTTCACAATTATTCAATGTTAATTTATATATATATGTATATGTACACATAAATTACGAGATGTGTACAACTTTTTATAATTATTCGATGTTAATTTTCAATTAACTGTAATATATATATATATCTGTATAAACACACATATATATGTTTATACATTTATTATATTAATTTTTTATTGCATGTCATTTTGTTACATATTAATTTAAAAGTACTGTATGTATACATATATATATATATATATGTGCGTGCGTATGTGTGTGCGTGTATGTATAAATTTGAAGGTCGAACAACGCCGTTATGAACTCAGTGAGCTCGTATGTCGCAAAGATGATGTACGTTTTCCAACAGCAAAATAATTGACGATTTCTGGGATGATTCTTTACCCCATTTGAAAATAATAATAATAATAATACTAGCAAAGATCGAACGTACCAGACCAAATGCACCGATTATTCTTGCCGCAAGGGTCAAGCCGATACAACAAAACTTGTTCATTTTTGCCGCTTCACTTGCGATATAAAACGGAGAAGAAAAATGGAAGATTCGAACGACAATGGGCTCGAAAGGAACTCGCGAAATAATATTTGGAGACGCGTGTACGGAGCACGAAAACGTGGTATGAAAAACTGACTATTCGAGCCGGCGGTCCTGAACACACTGTCGTTCGTGTGATAATGATTCTAGCAAGAAATGTAAACACACATGGCCCGCGTGCTGCATAACTGTAGCCATGGAAACGTATAAATTGACGCTCTCGCTCTCTCTCTCTCTCTCTCTCTCTCTCTCTCTCTCTCTCTCTCTCTCTCTCTCTCTCTCTCTCTCTCTCTCTCTCTCTCTCTCTCTCTCTCTCTTGTATCCTTTATCATTATTATCGTTAAAGATCGTTCTGTTTTTTTTTTTTCATTGATATGATGTGTTTGAAAGCGTGTGGAGAGGGAAGAAAGATTGATGATTACAGATGAACGATTAGTTCTTTTTTTTTTTTGGCCTCTTGTATATTCTGGAATTTTGAATATTTTGGCAAACTCCGCAAGAATACGTTACTAGGAGAAGACTGCTCTGTCCTTGGTAAAACGTATCCTTGTAATCGCGGTATGAAAGTGATTTTTGAATTTACTGATTTTTTATTCGAAATGACGGTAATTTTTCTACACAGTTTGTTTTCAACTTTGTGTGATAAGAAAAAAAAACGTCTGGCCAAATTTGAGGATAACATTTTCGGTTTTATGAGTTTTTAAAAATGAATTCATGAGTTTATCAAATATTTCTTTGATCGATTTTTTATTATTCCAATTAATCCCGCCCGTTTATCGTAATTTATCATATTTCATTCTTATTTATCATTATCCATTTGTATTTATTTTTCCCATTTATATTTGTTCTTTGATTCATATTTACTTATACTAATTATAATTCCGCTTTATTCTCATTGCTCGTAATTGAACTTATCAGTAGTTCTTTTTTTGTTCGCTTTTCTTTAGATTACGAGATGTGACGAGATTCCCGTGTGCTGGATAGAAACTGGAAAATTAGTATTTGCCTTACTAAAATATTTGACTTGATTGAGGGAAAAAATAAAAATTGTTAATCGAATTTCCACAATTGAATTGAAATTTCTTCGATGCGCGCTATACGCTAGCGGGGCGCGCGCAGGCGCATTGCGCTGCTCGAGCAGGCGGCTGTCCTGCAGTCGACACGTGGTCGCGTCCACGCGTTGTCGAGTTTGTTGTGTGTATTTTTTTCTCGCTTATTTATTCGTTTTCTCGAATGTACGACTTGCCTTTGTTGAGCGGAAAACAACACTCAATTTCGAATGACGATTCAAAATATGGATATCTGTTTGAACGTGTCGAGCGGTCCAGCTGCGTCGGCCACGACAAAGGTAAGTTTTCAGGTTACGTTTTTTCGGCCGCGGTCGTTCGTCTGTCATATCGCGTCGACAAACAAATACGAATGATCTACCTGTCCACGATTCTTTCGCGTTGCAGGTGCAACGTTCCAAAGCCGCGTTTTTCAAGCCCCAAGTGAAAAGGCTTGCGCGTAAATTGAAACACGACAAGCGCGAAAAGAACGAAAATGCAAAAAACGAAGAGTCGTCGAAAGACGCGAAATCGCCGAAAAACACGAGAATCAGGCAAAAATCGTTGGCAGCCATAGTCGCGAAAAACTTGGCACGATCGAGATCCGTGACTTTCGACAAAAATCTCCCAACCAAAAAAGCTCAAAGTCATGCCATAACCTCAAAGTCCATAAATAAAGGAGCATCCCCTGAGGGAGGGAGCACGTACGAACAGCTAGCAGTCTCTTTCTCCGAGCCGACCAAGGATAACGCGCTGAAGACCATCCTGGTGAGAACCAGAAGCGGCGATGCCGCCAAACCCAAGAAGTCGCTGGCTGACATTTTTTCCAAAGGCGGCGCCACGGAAACCCATACAAAATTACTGCCGGAGACTAGCCAAGACCGAAGCGTCGAAGCTGTGAAGCCGGCCAGATTCGGAGCCAAACCAAAAGCAGAGACTGGACATCGCCGTTTCCAGGATGGCAAGAACAGGCGAGACGGCAATCCTGAGCGTATCGCCAAGCATTTCGACGACAATCGAGAAAAGACGCCGTACTCCAAACCCTCCGGCAAGATCTCCTCGCTGTTCGGTAACAATCCGGAAGTGCCGAACATCGGTCAACGCCTCGTCAAGCCAGTAAACGAGAGCGTTTTTGGTGAAACGACCTTCACCGACCTTGGCATTCATCCCTTCGGTGTGTCGAATCTCTCACAAAACATGGGCATCGAGAGAACTACCAACGTCCAGCAAAAAGCCATTCCGGTCATTCTGTCCGGCAGAAACGTGCTGGTGCGTTCGCAGACCGGCTCTGGCAAGACACTGGCCTACGCTGTCCCTATTGTCGAGAGGCTGCAGCGAATAAGGCCCAAATTGACGAGAGCCTGCGGTCTCAAAGCTCTCGTCGTCGTGCCAACTAGGGAACTCGCCCTTCAGACTTACGAGTGTTTTCTAAAGTTGGTCAAGCCCTTCTCGTGGATAGTATCGGGCTATCTGGTCGGCGGCGAGAAGCGGAAGGCCGAGAAGGCTCGACTTAGACGCGGCTGCAGTATTCTCGTCGCCACGCCGGGCCGACTGCTCGATCATATCGAACACACGGAGGCTCTGAGGCTTGGCGACGTCGAGTGCTTTGTACTCGACGAGGCTGACAGAATGCTTGACATGGGATACGAGAAGGACATTTCCGGTATCGTTGACGCACTGAAGAAACAATTCGACGCCGCGACTGAAAAATCTTCCTACGATCCGCTGGCTCTTGTGAGAAGCAGAGCTACCGTAGACGAAAACCAGCAACGACAGAGGGAAGAGGAGGAGCGGGAAGCCGTAACGATTTCTGCACCCAAAGACAACCCGCATCCAGAGGACTGCCAGGTCTCGAGTACCAAAGAGGACGAAGACTCAGACGATTCCGACCGTGAAGAAACACCGGACAAACCCGAATACCATTCGGGCACCGACAGCGACGACGACGAATCTCTCATTCGCACGAAAAGAAAAAAAGATTCTCTCCGCTCGAAGAAACAAGAGAAAGAAGTTGTCGAGCAACAATCCGCCGAAGACTGTTCCAACGACGCTTCAAAACCTTCCCGACAAACTATTCTTCTCTCTGCCACTTTGACAGCTGCGGTGGAAAAACTTGCTGGCCTTGCCATGAGCGATCCCGTGTTGGTGGATGCGGCGAAGGACAATCTGAGCCAAGCCGGTGCTAGCTTGGACCAGAGCAACGAAGATCTTGTTGTGCCGCAAGGAGTATCTCAGACTTACATCGTTACACCTGCCAAACTCAGGATGGTCACTCTCAGCGCTTACATCGCAGGGAAATGCCAGGTACGTTGGACACGATTTTTCTATTCTCAACTCGACAGAGCGTAACCTTATACGTACCGATCAGAAAATAACGTTGAAGTTTGCATCGTTGGAATGCAGCGATAATTCATTCTTTCTAATTGTTCAATGTTTTTTTTTGTTCATTTAGGCTACGAAGAGAATTCAAACGTTTTCACGTATTCTTAATAGAGATTTATTACCTCAGTTCATAAAAAAGGCTCTGGATAATGATAAAAATGAAGAAATGAAAAATGAGAAGAAAAAAATCGTTATATTCCAACGATGCAAACTTCAATGTCATACCAGAAAAGCGTGGGTGTTTTATTTTCAAATGCTATCAGGTGTGTAACTGATACAATCAAGTTTTTGATAAATATCCACAAGTTCTTCCAGGAAATTTAATAGTAATGCATAAATATACAGCAAACTGAGTCTACGTACGAAATTTTATACAAATTGAATTACATTTAATTGTAATTGCTTCTGATCGATTGGAATGATACTTAAACCCAAGTAAAAGATATCAAACACAATTTATTCTTGTTGACGTATGGACACACGATACAATTTTATTATATTAGTAAGATTGTAAGAGTTCCTACTTTTCTTATTATTACATCAAAACGATATAAAAAATATAATAATAATAATATAAAAATGAATAATTAATTGTTAATAATTAATAATAATAATAATAATAATATTAATTATTAATTTTGTAGATATTAATTATTCATTTTTATTAATATTAATAATTTATTTTATTAATATTAATAATGGATAATAATGATATTGACCTGGTAAGGGTTTTTCGTGACGACGGAACCTTAAAAACGTACAAAACATGAACGTTTTTCTTTTTCTTCAGTACCTGTATCTTTTTATTTTTTCAACAGACGGCTGGCCAACACAAAATTTTGGTTTTCATGGCGACCCAAGATATGATCGATTATCACGCGGATATATTGTCGACCGTGCTCGGAAAGCCGACGGACGAAGACGACGAGGACTCGGAGCCTCTCGTTGACGTTGAATTCTTCAAACTTCACGGCAGTATGTCACAAAAAGAGAGAACAGAGGTCTTCAAGACGTTTCGCAAGGCAAGGAGCGGCGTTCTTCTTTGCACGGTCAGTTTATTCGAGATTACGAATACCACGGGTCCTCGCTTATCCTTTCTTCCTTTTACTCTATAATTATTATGTGCCATCATTATTACTTATCACATTGTTTCTACATTAATATTTCTGAAGTTTAACGATCTTTAGTTGAAAAAAAAAATTGTTATTTATGGTCTAGAAGTTCGCATCATCCAAACCAACAAACCCAAACAACCGAAAAATCTTATTTTTTTATATCTTTATCTTTATTGGTATGAAAAATCTTTCTTTTTTTTCTGCACATTCGAGTGCTTGAGTCATATCCATACCGTAAATAACTAAAAAAAAAAATATCGCACGTTTAAAATGTAAGCAAACCCAAACAACCTGGAACGCGACGATTTTTTCTGAAAATTTCAATTCAAGTCCGTCTCCAATTACAATAAATTTCTGGAAAGATTGGACGAAAAAAAAGGAACAAGGGAAGGATGGGAATACTCCTCGAGTGAGAAAAATTGAAATTGGCGAAAAAAATACAGGGCGACTTGTGTTGAGCAGCGAAACGCGCTCGTAAATCTCGCGGGCTTTATATTACTTTTTCGGGGTGAAATTTAGTAGTCGTATATCGTGTCTGAACCCACGCTGCGTCAAGAGTTTGAAAATTATGAGCTCTCTCTCTTTCTCCCTCCCGCTTTCCCTGACTCTCTCTCTCTCTCTCTCTCTCTCTCTCTCTCTCTCTCTCTCTCTCTCTCTCTCTCTCTCTCTCTCTCTTTTTCTCTCTTTTTCCATTCTCTCTCTCTCTCTCCAACACTCGTAACGAGTTCAATTATCGAATTCCTGAGTCATCGAAAGCGTCGCCTCGCGTGTACCGATTAAGGTTCTGCGTGCAAAAAAAAAGATAAATACGAATACAACGGGGGGGGGGGGGGGGGGGGGGGCGGTGCAGTTTCGCCACGTTTTTTTCGCTTTTCGATGCTCAATCTGAAATTTCCGACAAGCATCCGTAATGGACCCGGGACGCGGGATCGATCGAGACACCATACTTTTGCTTGTTCTTTTTTTCTTTTTTTTCTTCTTCTCTTTTTCACACGCGAATGCTCCGACGACGCGGCGTCGTCCGGCTTCGGATTCACTTGCGTAATGTATGATGCCTTGATTGATACGTAGACTCGGCAGTCCTTCGATCGTGAGCGAGCACCGCACGCGCGAGTCCGCTCAATGACACACCGTGCGTTGTTACACTTATCGATCTACTTCCCGTTTATTGTCACGCGTAATACGAAATGAGAAAAATTACGTAGCGTTTCAAAAAAAAAAAAATTAGAGAGAGCGAGAGCGAGGCGGTGGAGAGGAAGAGAACCGGAAGGAAAAATGAAAATCGCAGATCGAGTACGTGCCGAGGGAACGCAACGGGGAAAAATCATTGTACTCGTCATTACTCTCGCTTAATAGTCGCTGGTGCGGAATCCCTCGAGAGTTTTCGTATTAGCAGGAATAGTAATGGATCTCAATACTAGGAGAGAGAAAGAGACAGAGAGCAAGATTAATTGATTGATTGTTTTATTATGCTTTGGTCGTACCACGAGGCAAACAGAATAACGAGCAAGATAAATTAAGAGATCATCACAATTTAACGGATCGAAAAATATGTGATTTTCGCGATTTTTTTGTTCGATGGTTAAAATACGGTAATCAGTCTGATTATTTAATGTCAAATCAAAGCACTCATGAAGAACAGAAATTAATTTTTTAAACATTTATTTTTATTTTTTTACATTTTTTTAACGGTCCAAAATGTCTTCGAAAAAAAGGAGTCCTCACGGTGTACACGGTGGTGGCCGTAAATATTATCGGAAACAAAATTTGTCAAAAGATTATGAAAGTATGAAATCAGTATGAAAGCTGCTATCTTGCTATGTCGGTTTTTTTTAATCAAAATTGGCAAAATGGCGGTGGTTTGAAAAAAGTATCGAATTTAGCCTATTTTTGCGACAGTTTTTATAAATAAATAAAATTGAAGATTTCAACAACAACGAAAAATGTTCCATAGCAAGATCAAGAATGGCGTGAAGAATGTTGTGTCAAAATTTGAGACGGATAACTTGAAAACTGTTCCTTTGAGAGTGTACACCGTTTTTAAAAACGACATTTCGAGAAAAACGCGTTTAAAGTTACGAGTGCGAAAAGTGCCTGAGAAAGGCTGTAGCGACCGAAATTATTTGAATTTCGCCCCAAAATTTGAACAGCGTTTATAACCGTCTACACTATCGGATAATGCAATAAAAAAATCGATTTTTTGAAAATATTACACTGTGATGACCCCTTAATGAAGTAACACAAAAGTAAAGAGTAACGACACGAAAATCGTTAAAAAATATAAAGTTACTAGTTAACCTGATAGGCAATAGTGACGATAATAATAATAAATAATAATAAATTTTGCTGACAAAAGTAAAATAAAAAAAAATAAATTAAGAACAACTACAGTAATCCTAAATAATATTATAAATCTGACTTTCTATCTGTCTGTCTGTCTGTCTGTTTGTTACTCAATCACGCCAAAACGGCTTGACCGATTTCAATGAAATTTAACATGTAGATAGCTTATGGCCTGGGTTAAGACATAGGATACTTGTCATTCTAATATCTAATATTTGTCTAATTATAATATTATATACTCAAATCTAATCTAATTATGAAATAAAAATTATTATATAATCAATGAAATTTAAAATGTAGATAGCTTATGGCACATAGGATACTTTTCATTCTAGTTCTAATATCTCATATTTTTCTAATCTGTATGCCTGATGTTTTTTCCACCATCACGCCTAAACGGCTCAACCCATTTTGATAAGATTTGGCACACATGTTGAGAGTTACTCCGAATAACACATTGGCTATGAAAAATACATATAATATTTTTCTAATTCTAATATTCGACTCGAATATAATTCTATCATGAAATTATCAGTCTTATATAATTCTTGTTTCTAATCTGTATGCCTGATGTTTGTTCCACCATCACGCCTAAACGGCTCAACCCATTTTGATAAGATTTGGCACACATGTAGAGAGTTACTCCGAATAACACATTAGCTATGAAAAATACAACTAATATTTTTCTAATTCTAATATTCGACTCGAATATAATTCCATCATGAAATTATCAGTCTTATATAATTCATACCATACAAACAAATCAAATATAATTAAAATAGATAATATAATATCAAATCTAATATAAATATAACTAATATTTTTCTAATCATAACATTCGTGGCAAATCTAATGTAATTATCAAATTCAAATTCTTATAGAATACAACGATTCGAATATAATTTGAATTTGATAAACGTCTAATATTTTTCTAATTATAATATTTAAAAAATCTAATGATGAAATTTCAATTCTCATAGAATACGAACGAATAAAATATAATCAAAATCGAATAGAATCAAATATAATTATAATAGCAACTGGCTTGTCGATCCGGCAGAAAAAAAAACCATGACGATATATCGCGATTTATTTCACCCAACAACTGCTCTCAATTACAACAAAAATGATCGCGGATATCGAGTCGACGACTCGCGAGCCGGGACCGTCGCATTTTTATTCCTCAACGAAATCCCCGCCCACGTTTTGTCTCCCGACCCGGGGATCCTGCCGGGCCCGAAATTCATTTGGTGCGCTATTAATTTTCCGGGCTCGCGAGGCGAGCCTGAAAAGTCGAGTCTCGAGCTCAGCGTGGTGGTTCGTGAGCCACGCTGGCTTTATATATTTATATAAAGAGCCGAGCTAACCTTCTCCGCGTGATCTATGGACCGAGTGAGATGTTCCGAGCGGCTATCCGTTTCCGATCAGCGACCCCCGTATACCACAAGTTTATGTAGATATATGTATACGCGTATAGGAGGCCCTCGCTTCTCATATACTCGTAAACGATCCTACCTTTTAATCGCCATCATCAATCCGGAGGCTCCGCGGCAGCAATCTCAATGGGTAAACCTCGAGGAACCCTCGAATTCGGTGGCCACGTTTGTTACCGCCTTTCCCTTTTCATTAAACGATTTCTAAAATCCTCCGGTCATTTTCGAACAGCGACTAACTTTTTCACGTACAATTGCGGGTGATCTTTGATCGTGGCTGGGTAATTGAAATTTGCATGCTTTCATCGACTGTCCCTTGATACTCAATTGTTCTGCAGGATATCTGAATAGTTGGAGAAATTTTCAATTATTTTTGAGCGTGTGAAATGATTCTTTGATCATTTGTCATTATTTTTATGAACTTCTAACGAAGTTAATGAATTTTCTATTATTTTCATAAAGTTTCAATTATTTTTCGGAATTTTCAACTATTTCGTTGGAATTTTAATTATTTTCGTAAAGTTTCAGTTATTTTTTGTAAATTTTCAACGATTTTATTGAATTTTTCATTAGGTTCATACAACTTTAATTATTTTTATGAATTAAACATTTTGAAATCAATTTTTAATTCTCTCAAATGAATTTCCACATACTTGTATTTTTGTGAACTTTCAAATATTCGACGCTTTGTTTTCGGTATCATTTTCAATGGTACTGCCGAACTGCTGATAATTTACAATGATTTTCAAAAATATGCTATAATTTCCACGAATTAAAAATAATCTTTATGAATTCAATATTATTTTTGGCAATTTTGGAAACATTTTTTTATTTATTTTCAATGACTTTTTTATGATTTCGAATAACTTGTGTGAATATTCAACTATTATTGTGCATTTTCAACGATTCAATGATAACATTCAATCCTTTTTATTGATTACTAAAAGAACTGTGAATGATTTTCAGTGAGTTTGAAGGATTAATAATTTGTGCTGAAAGTTAAGCCCTCTCGCGCCCCCCTCTCCCCTCCCATAATCCTTTCAATGAAACCTACGTTAAATTCAACATATACATCCCACCGGTGTCTCCTCGAAGGCCTGGATTCATAATCTTCGTGCCCGGGGATACTTCTTTCGCCGGAAATATTGGTCATTCGTAATATTTCTGGCGCCCGTTTGTCCGCGGGGCTCCGAGAGTTCCGACCTAGGCGACGAAAAAGAGATACGGAGATGCAGGCAGAGAGAGAGAGAGAGAGAGAGAGAGAGAGAGAGAGAGCGAGAGAAAGTGGGAGAGACAGACAGTTAGACAGCGACAAGTATACAGAGACAGAGTAATGAAAAGGGAGACAGAGAACAAGAGAGCTAGATATAAAAGAGCGAGAGAGAGGGAGAAAGAGAGAGAGAGAGAGAGAGAGAGAGAGAGAGAGAGAGAGAGAGAGGGAGAGCAAATCACGAAAAACAAAGAAACAGAACGCTCAGAGTCGAAATAAGGATCGACGTATAATCGTTTCGTGAAAGAATTTTTGTCGAGGGCGGCCAAGAGGATCAGCAGGGCGACGAGGGAGGGGAGGAATCCCAGGGTTGTGGGCAACAACCCCCCACTGATACGAGACTTCTCGCTCCCCAGTCATCATCAACTTAAAAAAAATTCTTGTACGCGCCCCGAACTCGCGCGCTCGCGACCGTGTCTCTAAATCATTTACTAGCTACACATAGAGAGAGAGAGAGAGAGAGAGAGAGAGAGAGAGAGAGAGAGAGAGAGAGAGAGAGAGAGAGAGAGAGAGAGAGAGAGACAGAGAGATGTGTACTCTTATTCTATACACAAGAGGACATGACGAACGGGACCGCTCTCAAACGTTCGCTGTTGGGGTTCGCAGCGGGCCCTCGTCATGTTATATATATATATATATATATATATATATATATATATGGAAGCTGGTGATTGTGAAGACACTTTGAGGATCGTCCTGTCTGCGAAATCGACCATTAAAAAAAAAGTAGGTTCCGTCCTCAAAACAGCACGATGTGCTTATAGCCATCGATGCATAGATATACGACGGGCTCAAAATATCCTTTCCCCATGTGTATTAATGTGTATATGTGACCGGATCTCTCGGACCACGAGATCAAATATCTCGCTCGCGCTCGGAGATTTTGTTGCATTATATGAAGGTAGGGTGCTCGCGAAACGAGGAATCGCCTCACAGTTTGTAAAACATTTGTAGCTATAAGCCCGAACGACGAGCTCCTGCAGCTTGCGCTTGCCTCCAAGCGAGCACAAGTTTCTTCGCGGCGATGTTCCTTGTCCGTGATTTCACGACGGCAGGTGTGTTTCGGTGTTCACTTGAAGTAAAAGACAACGAACAGCCCGTGAGATTGCATTAGGTGATTTTATGTTCCGTTTCGAATTTTATTCTTTTCCTTTTGTTTGAATAATTTGTTAATTTTTTTTTTACTTCTGACTGAGGACCTTTGGTTTTTTCATTTTTATTTGAGATATTTGTCGGATTTTTCAATTATCTTTTGTGATTTACTAGCATTGAAAAGTTATTTAACTACTTGATTTTTTATTTTTATTTAAGTTTTAATTTTTCTTCACTACTTATCAAATTTATTGCCTAGTTTTTTTTAAATTTGATTATTATTTGTATTTTTTACTTTATGACTTTTTTGATATTTTACATATTTTTAAATATTTACTTTCTTATTTTCATGTGATTATTCTTCGTTGCTTTTGGCTTTATTGTGTCTTTTACTTTACTTTTCATTTTTATTCTATTATTTGACAACTTTTCTTTAATTTATCATTTTTTTTATTTTACTATTTGGATGTTTCTTTTGCCAATGTTCTGATCTTTTTTTTAAAATTTCTCATCCGACAGTACTGTTGTATTTGAATTCTGCTTAAAGTTGGTGGTTTTCCCCTATTGTTCTTATTTTTTGCGTTTCGTCCCGTTGGTCGTTTCTTGCCTTTACATTTTTCTACTTATTCTCAAATGTATTTTTCATTCGACTGCTATTTGTACATTTGTTCGCTAATTTTATTATTTTTCAGTGTTTTTTTTCACTACTTTTTGAATTTCACTACTATTTGTTTTTTCACACTTTTCTTTTCGACTTTTCAAAATGTCTCATTCATCACGTTCTCTTCTCATTTTTATTTTATACCAAAATCGTGGATTTTACTTTTCTTCATTCGTTTTTTTTATTTATTTATTTACGTATTTGTACCTCGTGTGTCGTTTCAGGATGTCGCAGCTCGGGGTCTTGACATGCCGAAAGTCGACACGGTGATACAGTACACGGGTCCTCTCTCGGCCCGCGATTACGTGCATCGTATCGGGAGAACCGGACGAGCCGGTACTTCCGGTGCCTCCGCAATATTTCTCACACCTTCGGAAATCGATTTCGTGCGATTGCTCGAGTCCCGAAGGATACGAATCAAGCAGGAGAGCATGGAAGACGTGCTTGATAAACTCGTGGGCCCGCTGTCGAGGCATCGAAGCGTCGAGGCTACAGCGACCGCTCTCCAGAATCAATTCGAGACCCTCGTACTCGAGAATAAGAATTTCCACGGCAAAGCTTGCAAGGGTGAGTCTTTGGACCGGAGAACGTGACGGTGAACCTTGATACGCCTCGGTTGTGCTCCCTCCCCTTTCACCTCCTTTTTTTCTTTCGTCACGTTCAAAGCCCCCTTCCCCCTTCTTGTCGTCGTATAATTTTCGAGTGCGTTCGTCAAATACTGGAATCATCAGTACATGATTGTAATTTCGAAATGAAATTTTTCATTAGTCTCGGCGAGTTTGCGAATGAATTTATCGTTCATTGAGCAATGGTCGAACATCGATTATTTTATCGTCATTTGACATTTGCGTCAAAGGGAGTGATGGGGTAAAAGTTTGCATCGTTGCAACGCAACGAAAATATATTTGTTTTCGTATCGTCGTAATTTTCTTTTGGTTAATTCAGGCTACGAAAATCACTGAAACATTTTTGAAGATCCTCGTTAAAAATTTATAAACAAAATCTGCAAAACAAAGATTTTAGATTGTTATAACAATGAAGAAATGAAAAAAATGGAGAAAAATCCTCGTTACGTTTCAATTATGCAAAGTTCGGCACCACAGGGGGTGAGGGAACGGGGCTGAAGTTTGCAACAAAAATTCTACCTTATATCTTTATTTTCCTGTTTTTATTACGATCCGTAATTGAGTTTTGTAGATTCAGAATTTCAGATTTCAAGATAAGGATTCTAAAAAAATCTTTCAATGATTTCCAAAGCGCCCAGAAAGAATTTGGGATATTAAAGAAGAGGAGTCTTGGGGAAAGATTATTTTTTAATTGCTCAAATTTTTTTTCGGCATATCTTAGTGACGAAAATGCCTCAATATTTTTTTACATTGCTTGTTTAGAAATGTATAATCTAAATCTGCAAAAAAGATTTTATAGAATTATGAAAATGAGGAAATAAAAATAAAAAGAAGAATGTTCGTTGCATGCCGACGATACAAACTTCAACACCATGCCCTGATACAGGCAGCTCTCCCTCTCTTTTTCTTTCTTTCTTTATATGTATATATCAGACATGGGCAAAAAGTAATTAAATTAACAATTAACAATTACAATTACTACTGTAATTAATAATTTAATTACTTTGTAACAGATTACTAAAGTAATTAGTTACCACAAGTACCTACTGTAATTAATTACTATGTAATTTAATTGAAAGTTAATCTAATTACAAATTAATAGATTGTACATTAATTCGAATAAATCGGTTTGCTAATTAATAGCTAAACAATATTTTGAATTTGTAGTTCAAACGAGACATAATTTATCACTTTTTTTATCTAACTTTAAAGGATAAAATGATATTTTCTCCTACATTACACCATCATTAGTAACAAAGTAATTATATTAAAAAGTATTTGGATACATTTTAATCATATTACTTTGCAATTAAATACATTATAACAGATTTCATAATATGTCCTGAATAATCACAATTAAAATATAATGAAATACAGTTCAATGAGATTATTTTGTAATTTAATTCGTTTGTAACCATATTAATCATTGAATTACATTGTAATTTAGGTATACCCATCTCTGTCATATATACATATATCAATCCGGTACGTACCGGAAATGGGAACCCCCGAATCTTTTTCGCTCGCATTCACTCACGAAACGACACAAATATATTTTTAGTTGGTTTGTTTTATTTTTTTATCTTCGAAGTTCGTCGCCTCGCGATACAAGAATTCTCGCGACATGTCGAATGATATTACGAGGAAGTAACGAGGCCCTGCGTATGATTCGGTTCCCACTCGTGGAAAAAGCGAATTGACTCGCTCGTCGAGTACGCGACGTAATACCGTGTATAACGTATTAATACTGTAGCACGAATAAGCCAATTTCGTTCGTCACCCGCTCCTCCCTTTCCCTATATATGTATACGGGGCGGCATATAAAACCCACCCCATTCACGTCGTATTTATTGGGGTGTCTCTTACGGACCCCGTGTCTTTCCATCGCAACCCCCCCTCTCTCTTTCTCTCTTCTCTCCTTCGCACACGCTTTCTCGCCCTGCAACACACTCGGATATATATTTACATAGTGTATGAGCGAGGAGGGATGATCTTGTTTGCCAAGCCGTCCTTATACTCCATTAGGATCGTTACGGCGATAGGCCGGGGGAGGGAAGGGAAGCAGAGGCAAATTTATTTGCTGCAATAATAAATCCATTATACACGTCTACGTGATGATCGTGCTCGCTCGCTTGGGATGCTGTCTCGCTCAAACACACATAGATGTATACATATATATATATATATATGTCGATCCCTCGTCGAAGCGCGTATCCCGATGAATCCTGCAACCCATCGAATCTCAATATTCTCCATGACACATGAATACGAATCAACGACGCAATGTGTACACACTCAAACATGCATAAATATTTGGCCGTCGAATTTCGTTCGACGAGTGTCCTAATATTTAGGCGTTTGGGTTTCGGGGTAGTTTTTCGGGGGTTGCTGGTTGTTCTTGGCTGTTCAGCAAAGATATACGGGGCCAAAATTTGCGGCTTAATTATTCTGTTGGCACAGGATTGACATGTTTGGAAATTGAAGTTTTCCGAGCGCCCTTGGAATCGCCACTTACGTAAGGGGCACTACTCTGGAGGATAGAGATTTAAAAAAAAGTTTTAATCGTCCTTTAGGGATTTTTCTTTCTTTTTTGAAGTTTCGAATCGTACTTTAGGGATTTTTCTTTGTTTTTCAAGTTTCAAATCGTAATTTTGGGATTTTTCTTTGTTTTTCAGGTTTTAAGCCGTATTTTGTAGACGTTTTTTCCAAAGTTTTAAATCGTACTTTGCGGATTTATTTTTATTTTTCAAAGTTTAGAATCGTTCTTTCGGGATTTTTCTTTTTTTTAAGTTCTAAATCTTTTGTTTTCTTTTTTGTTTTGATTGTCAAATCATACTTTAGGGATTTTCGTTTTTTTTTTTCTAAGTTTCAACTCGTACTTAAGGGATTTTTCTTTTTTTCTTTAAGTTTCGAGTTGTACTTTAGGGTCTCTATTGTAATTGGTTTGCTGTCGAAAAATTGTTAGTTGTATGACCTAACAGTCAGTCTCAAAGTCAGGATGTCTAAGCGATTTTTTTCTCAACCGTGACACCGAAACGTGATCGCCTCCGAATGCGCCCTTGTTTTACGAAGGAGGCAATCATGATCGGCAACGTGGGCGCGTGAGAAAATGCAAAAAAAACAAGGAGAAAAAATAGTTAAAGTAATGAAAGCTTTTGCGCGGCAACTCTATAAATCTTCGTGCGAGTGAGACTTTTCGAATTCCTATTTCGCTCGTGTATACACACGCGGGGAAACGACCAGGGCGGGGGGGTTGGGCTTTCGTAGACTTCGCTACTTTACACGTTAGGTTAGCCACGATTTTTAAGCTGTTAGCCAGAATGGAGCGGTATAGAAACTCGTTGACTGACGGTACACGGCTAACCACTTGACCGTGCGCCGCGACTTGTATACCGCGTCCGTTGATTGATAGATTAATTGTCGATCGTTGTGGTACGGGGTCGCGCACACACACAGATACACACACTGTTACGCTCTACGATCGCGCGTACACGGGAGCACGGTTGCTACATAGGACCAAGAGGCCGAACAGGGGGAGGGGGATGGATGTATTTTTTTACGGGACCACCGGAGACGGAGGGGGTCAACATTTCCAGATCGATTTGTCACGCTCCTCCTTGAATAAAACATTCTCAGACTTGGGTCTACTTATGTAGTATTTAATATTATTGAATAATACGAATTGTTAATAATATAAATAACATATAATAATATACATAATAATACAAATGATATAATTGTCGAATTATTTAATTATATTAATACACACAGCATTTTTATACATATATGAAATTACTGACTGAAGAGTGAAAAAAATTATTTACACTATATGTATGCAATATTATACATATATATGAATTATAATCGATGTATGAAAATTCTTCCTGGGGATTCCAAAAACTATATATAATGCTGAAATTTGCATGGTTGGAATGCAACGAAAATTCATTTTTTTTTTGTATCGTTAACTTGTACCATTAACATTAACTTAAATCAGTCAACATTCTTTGACAGTTTTAGGCTACGAGGAGGACTCGAACATTTTTTAGAATTTTTTCTAAGGACTACAATCTAAATGTGAACATAAATATTTCGGGTGATAACAAATGTTTAGAGAAAGAGAATTTCCGATGCCTTCCCACAATGAAAACTTCAAGACTATAATTATTCACACTAAAGAAATATATACGTATTTCTTTATAACGGTGATATAATTTTTTTGTTAAAATACTTTCATTTTTTTTTATTAAAGTAAAACATTTTTTATAAGATTATTTCTCAGGTTTAACAATTTTCTGTACATTTCTTATATACTTGCATAATGAGTACAATGTGCTTGGTTATTTGTTTAAATTTTTTTTTTTTGTACAATTGATTAATGGAAAAAAATATATTGAAACTATAATTTTTTATAACGTAAAACAAACAATGTTTTGGAGGGAATTTTTTTATTATCGGGCCTACTTCTTTAACTTTTTAAACGTTTTTGAAAGATAATTATTTACACTAACAATGTGTGTGTGTGCATATATATATTTTTATATATTATAAATCATTCTTCGTTCTTCTAATGAGAAAATTTCATTCGATTGCTAGTACTCGCCTGCGGTTAGGGGATGACGTCCAAAGGGGAAAAACGAAGTATGGGGCGGGTCGGGGCTCGAGGGAGGAGAAAATCTCGCTAATTCGTAACATTATCGCCTCGATAAAGCTGAATGGCCCTCAATAGCGTGTGCGGCTACTTTATTCGACAGTAACAGAACAAACCCAAACACGAACTCCGCACATGCGTACACACATGCACATACATGGGTACTCATCCTTTGAATTCCCTATACGAGCTCTCTCTCTCTCCCTCTCTCTCTCTCTCATCGACCCTATACATTGTCGGGCACTCGCCACTAAGCTAAGGGATTCATCCACTCAATCCCTCGTATATTAATACGTGGGTGGACGTATATATGTATATGTGCGCAGGATCCGCAACCCTCCTACATCAACATCCTTGTATCGCCACGCCATACTCTCTTCCTCGTAAGTTCTTTTGTACATGATGCCGTCACCTGCTAGCGGGAGAGACGAAATATAAATAAAATGCACGTGGGTATCAAGATTTTAGCGATTAAAATTCTTCATGATCATTTTTCCAAGTAGATTGAACAATTCCTGTTTTAAAAAAACAAAAACGTAATTCCGCTTCGTTCTTCATTGGAAAACGCGTAATTGCAATGCGGAATCAAAATTCACAATGTATTTAAAATTCGAATCAATTTGTCGTTTATTGAGCAATGGTGTTTTAAAAAACACTGATAGTCATCGATATTTGACACGTTACGTTTTTTTTTAATAGCGGCGATAATATGGCGAGCTGAAGTTTCAAATTATGAAACGGTCTTATTATTTTTTTTTGCGAAAATGAATTACTCTACAGATCCCAATGTTTTTTTCTCGAGAGTACTCGCTGTATGCTACTGTCATGACTTATTTCGAATTTGCAAGAGTTTTTTTAAACGACTTTTGATAGCTACGAAACTCTGAGAAGAAGAAACATAAAAAAAGCGATTGGAATTCGTCACGATAATTTTTCCAAGATCAAGTTTTTTTTGTATGAAAACAAAAATATTTCTTTTTCCTTCAATAGAAGCCGCATAATTGCAATGATGAATAAACTTCACAAACTCTTAAAAAAAAATCAAAAGCGCCTAGTCGTTTACTAAAGAACGGTTTTTTTTCAAACGATAGTCAACAATATTTGTAACGCTGCTTTTTTTTTCTCAATGGTGTCGGCAGAAGCTTCTCAAAATGCAAAACGCTTTTATCTTCTTGGATTTGTAGGCTTTTCAAATCAAATTTCTATAGTTAAGAAACCCTAAGAAAAAAAAAACAGCAAAATCGCGAACGCTTCGTTGGAACTTCGGGCCCAACGATACGAGAGCAGAGTCGAATAGAGTCTAGACGAGGCGCGCGCGCGTGTCTTGCTATGTGGAAACAAGGGTCGCAGGCGCGCACAGTACGGGGTTGAAGCAGGCGATGACTACGAGCGCTGGTAAGTTTCGGCAGTGCGGCGGAGGGTGGTGGGGGTGGGGTGGGAGGTTCAGGACGGATTGCGACGAGCCACGGGGTAGCGACGCACAATCCAAACCACTGAATGTGGCTTCCGCCAAAACCACTTACGCTTTGTGGCTAGGAGACTCTTAACAATGCGATACAGGATACAAATACAATAAGACGCAGTTACATCACTTAGGAACAATACCAGCTCGCGGTCCCGGCTCCCCTCTACCCCACGCCCGCCCCATCTCTTACCTCCTTCTGACCTCCCTTACCTCAACTTGACGCACCCCATTTTATTCGCAGCTTCGTACCTCTATCTTGCTCTTTTTCTTCTGCGGCACAACTTATATGCACGTTACTCGAGCTCCTCTTCACTCTTGAAGAATTTACGAAACTTTGATCAGTCATATCTCGGCCGCTAATTGACAAATTGGGGCTCGTAACCAGACTTTGGAAACGGATTTTTCACAGACTTAATGAATGCCTTTGAGCTCAACCGGCTGTCTATTTTTTTTTCTATGAAAAAAGTCCTAGGCCACTCTAGAGGCATAAAAAAGGGCATATTTTGTGATTTTTTTTCAGCGAAACCATAAAATAAATCAGAATTACACAATAGGGGTTTTATTATACACGTAATTGACTATACAAAATTATTTTTTTCACAGCGATACATATCAAAAAGGCGACTGTGCAGCATTTTTCCGATGACGCCTTTATTTCTGGAAGATCAACGGCCGGACCAATAGCTCCTATAATTTTGGAGTTATGATGAGACACTAAAGTTTTTTCGATTATATATAAGAATAGCTATAGAAGTACGTAGGATTTTTTTTTATATATTGTTTTTTGTCAAAATGGCGCATTTCTAAAACAAAAAGTATAAAATGCCATGAGAAAATCGTCAGAAAATTGTTTATAAAACAGGAACTATGCAATATGATAAAAAAATCCTACGTAGTGTCTCAGAAAATGTAATTCTAAATATACAGTTAAAATTTCAAGTGAATCGGTTGAAATTTGTTTGAGTTATGAGTTCGGCCGGCTTGAAAAATGTAGTTTTGAGATAAACGCGTTTAAAGTTAGTAGAAAGTCACGACATGAATCAAGACGGGTTGCGCTAGAATTCGGAAATCGAGTACTTAGAGATTTTTCACACCCATAATCTTTTGGAATATCACTTTATAGCTACTGAGGTACATTTTTAACAAAAAAAAATCGATTTTTGGAATATCCTAGAGTGGTGCTGAAGTTTGCATCTTCGTAACGCAACAGAAATTCGTGATTTTGTTAAGTTTTTAATTTTTATTACTGTTTAAAATCTTTTGTTACCGGTTTTGGTTACAGATTTTTAATAAGGATCCTCGAAAATGTATCAGAAATTTTCGTAGTCTGAATGTGCGAGGGAAAAATCGGCAATACGAAGATAATATATTTTCGTTGCAGTCCAACGATGCAAACTTCAATACCATGGAATTTGGCCCATATAAACTTTATTACCAGTCGCACCCTTTATTAGTGGTTGTTTTGAAAAATCCTAAATTTGCGTTTTATTGTCTGTTTTGAAGAATATTTATATCAAGTTTTAAGTTGATCAAGTTTCAAAAACGAATTCTTTTTTTCGTATTCCCCAATTTGATTTTTGACCCATTTAGGCTATAAGAATCACTGAAACATTATTAAAGTTCCTTATTAACGTTCCATAACTTAAACTTGGAAGAAGAAGTTTAGATAGTAATAAAAATGAAAAACTAAAGAAGTATTTTCGTTGCATTCCAACGATGCAAACTTCAACGCCATCAAGAAATACAATTTTTCATACACATTTTACCCCTCTTAAGCGTTGATTTACGAAAAATCCTTTTTCGTAAATCGAAACATATCTTCTTAATTTCATGTTTCTATCTTCAGCGGTTTAAGTTCCACGGGGGGGGGGGGGGGGGCAAAGATTTTACACATTTCCTTCTCTTTTTTCTTTAAATTTATATCTCGTCCTTTTTCTCTTTCATGCTTCACTTTTTTTCATGCATTCGAAGGCTCTCACAGACTCGCACAATTCTTCGATCGGTGTACCTTTCTTCCTTTATTAATTTTTTTCCTTTTAGTGCCTCCTCCTTGTAGCCTCTTCGCCATTTTTTTCAAACGATCTACTATTTTCTTATTTATTTTTCTTTTTATTTTCCCGCATTCAAATATGTGTTCCAAACTTTCTTCTTCCTTTCTATAACAGCGACATAGAGTATATATGCGTGTCCAGTTTTACCTCCTTTTCCTATATTTTTGCGTTTTAGGTTTTGTATATTATTAAATGGAATTGAATATAAAAAAAAGCAAATGTATGAATGTCCGAAAGGGCGCACGGCAAGAGCCGAGAAAATTTCGCACGATCGCGATATCGGATTGTAGCGGTCGTTGGATGAAGGCGCTGAGAGAGGGCGCGATCATATCGCGCCAGCATATGTTCGTGTTCTCTCAGGATCGCTGTACCCTCGTATTTCTCACCCTCGAACACTTCACGGGAACTCGGGGTGTCTCTCTCTCTCTCTCTCTCTCCCTCTCTCTCTCTCTCCCTCTAGTGATTGCTCTCGTTTTTTTTCTCTGCTGCTCTCCCCCTCTCTATTAGCACGAGCAGCGCAATAACGGAGCAGTTACACTTGACTCGAGACTCGCCCCGTTAATGCCCCGTAATACACCACCATTGGAGCAATCGGGCCAATTCACGTGTGTGCCCGATCTTTTAAGGGCTCGTAGAATAAAAAAAAAGTGCGCAACTCTCGATTCACTGGAGCCTGCACGTTGGTGGGAAATTCTGTCCTGATGTTTAAAAAGTTTATTGTAACGTTTGCTTCTCTATTCTTTTGAACTCCTAATTGAATAATCCGTAATAATACGTAAAAATAGAGGGAGAGGGAGGGAGCTATTTAGGGAGTACTTTAAATAAAATTTAACCTAATTGGCAAATAATTAATTTTGGAAGAAAAAACGGAGTTTTGACATCAAACCGTCCGCCATATTTTATTTTTTGAGAAATTTTGCCTGTCTTCTGTCAATAATTATCGGTGGTTGCTAAATACTCTTGTACGTTAAAAAAAAGTCACTCAAAAAAATCGATGAGAGTGATTTAATTAATAATTGAATAATTACAAGTATGTATGTGATTAACTATTAAGTACGCACTTGACCGGTGTTTATTTTGAAATGTTCAGTTACTCCTTCATGCCTGATGGAATTAATTGTAACTTTATCGTATAGTTTTATAATTAATTAGCCCTAGACCTGGACGATCTTTTGTCAAGCAGTAAAGGTTAATTTTCTTTTATTCGCCGCTCGTATCTCTCAGCCTACGTCTCCTGGGTGCGTTTTTACGCGAGCTACCCCCGCGACATGCGGGAAGTGTTCAATCGCAAGGATCTTCATCTGGGCCACTACGCGAAGAGCTTCGCTCTGAGGGATCCGCCGCAGAAAATCGGTGGAATCGGCAAGACGCTACGGGACAAGGAATCCATCAAGACGCAGCACAACAACAGACTCACTTATGAAAGGTCAGTTAAATATTATCAATAAATTAAGAAATTGCGTGAAAAATGGCTCGCAGCCACATTTGAAAATTGATCTATGGGTCTCAACCAACGCGAGATTTTTTTTTGGCGATTTTGAAGTTCGGATCGTTCCAACGCAACGAAGATTCTTTTTTAATCTTTATTGCTTGATTTTTTTTATCATCCAAAATCTTGTCCTGCAAGTTTGGGCTACATATTTGTGGTAAGGATCCTGAAAAGCGTTTCAATGTTTCTCGTAGTTTCGGTATTTACCGAAAAAAAAAAGACCGGGATACTAAACCTTCGTTGCGTTACAACGATGCAAACTTCAATATAATTTTTTTTTTCACCACGCCTTCACAATTTTCGCTGTGGCCTCGAAGAGAGAAAATATCCTTTTTTTTGTGATGTTGAAGTTTGTATCGTTGAAATGCAACGAAATTTAATTCTTTTCCACTCTCGATTTTTTTTTTGCCGTTTTACACTGTTAAAATTACGCAAATATTACGTTTTTTTTAAATAAGAGGTTTTAATAAGACACTCGCAAAT
This sequence comes from Ophion ventricosus, assembly GCA_963932345.1. Taxonomy (NCBI): domain Eukaryota; kingdom Metazoa; phylum Arthropoda; class Insecta; order Hymenoptera; family Ichneumonidae; genus Ophion; species Ophion ventricosus. Next base: position 25,768,008 of record OZ010716.1, read on the forward strand.
TGCCAAGAAAAGGCTTTGGATAGGGATACAAATAAAGAAGTAAAAAATGAACAAAAACAGTTGCTACATTCCAACGATGGAAACTTCGACGTCATTTTTTTCGCATTGCCCTAATATACAGGGTGGCCCGAAAAGTGACGTCCAGAAGAAATATCTAGATGCCTCGTATCAATATCTATCCGAATCACCCTTATGTATATTCTACGATCTGTAGCATAGATTTTTATCTTTTCTCTCTTTTGTTCGTGTACTTGCCTCTTAGAAGTTTTCCAAAGCAATCAGAAGTCACTCAGACTTGTGTAAGTATTTTTTTTAATCATCTGAACTTGAGTTCTCATCTTCACAAACTTATTTTTAAACTTTTGTTAAAAATCCAATGTATTTACGTTAGTGTTCAGTTGGTCATTTATTTATTGCTTAACAGTGCACTTCACAACGATAACAAAAGTAAAGAAAAATCGGGAGTAACGTACATACACAATAGAGAAGACCAAATAAATGCCTTTTCTCGGAAACTAAAAAAGGATCATGATGTTGAAGTTTGCATCGTTGGAATGCAACGAAAATTCATTATTTTTAATTATAACATTTTTTTTTGCTGTGAAAATCACTCAAACACGTTTTTACGTATTCCTATCAGAGAGATTAACGATATCAATTTGCAAAAACAGCAGGCTTTGGATAAGCATCAAAGTGAAGAAATAAGAAAATGATCATCGTTGCGTTGCAACGATGCGAACGTCAACGTCATAAAAGATGCCAGAACATAGAGGGGGATGATTCGGATATCGACACGAAGCATCTAGATGTCCTTTTTCCCATCACTTTACGCGCTACCCTTTATACAAAATTGTGCTGCTTGCCGAAAAACAAACCCCAAAGTCTAAAACCCCCTTTGAGCTGACGTGTAGAAAATTGATCTTAATTATCGAGCCCTGCTCCGTATGACGTGACTATGACGTTGGCCTAGAACGTGGACCATTTGAATTGTCGCGCATGCACGCCGCTCACTACATACACATACACACACATACGCATTAATGAAGGATACACGGCTGGGTTGACGCGTTGAGAGAATCAGCGAGCTCGAAAGCGAGCTCCGCGAGACACGGCACGCATTGCCTATTATAATACTCCATTTGAATACATAAGAGGGAGAGAGAGAGAGAGAGAGAGAGAGAGAGAGAGAGAGAGAGAGAGAGAGAGAGAGAGAGGGAGGGAGGGAGGGAGGGAGGGAGGGAGGGAGGGAGGGAGAGAGAGATCTCGCGATCTGACGAATGCTGCGCGGACAACAACGAAGTTTATGGCCGCGCGAGACGGAGACTATAATGACGATGACGACGACGACGACGTTTGGTACGAGTGCTCATGACAAGCCAGGATTCGCGGTCCCCTCATTCTCCGGTGACGAAGACTGTGACCCGCTACTGTCGCGGATACGTTTCTGCGGCTTCCCGTTCCTCGCCGTTAACGCTCAAACGTCAAAATACCGTCGCATATGTATACATGTCCATAGATATATACATGGGCAACGAAAGAGCTCCATTTGTCATCGGCGGGACGATAGAGGACGTGGCCTATACGTCTCTAGTCGCTTGGCTCACCTGCATATCCACCTAGATATATATATATGAGGAAAGGTTTTGAAGACATTCGACTTCGAGAACCGTCCCCAAAACAGCCAGATTTGCTGATAGCCAACACGTCCCACAGATACAAAGGGTTGAAAATGTTGTACCGGTATATATGTGTGGGTGTGTTTGTGTGTGTGTGTTCGGGTCGGGTACCTGCATATAGCTATGATACCTTTAACGTTAAATTTGCAATGCGCGACAAGCGGCACGCGAGAGACACAAGCAGCCCGCCGCGTACAGTCCCCACATATGGCCTCCTCCCCCCCCCCCCCCCGCGCATTTCGTATCACCGTAATATCGTTCTCGCTCTTGCACTGCCAACGCCGCAGCTCGGAGATATCCCCCATTGTTCATAATTATACAATACGGCTATTAAACAGACTGATGCGACCGCCACTTCCGGCTCGGGAAGTCGGAGCATTTACGGAAGCCGTGCGCCCGCGACGATGAACATGAACCTCTCCGTCTCTCTCTTTCGCTCCCTCTCTCTCTCTCTGTCTCTGTATTTCTGTATCTATCTTCTATTGCGGTCCCCTCCCCCTCTCTCGCTCTCTCTTTGTCTCTTGCAATTCCTCTTATTTCACTCTTCACTCTCTCTCTCTCTCCCTCTTACTCTTCCGGTCTTGGGGAGTCCTTCGCGAGGCCCCTCTGCCCTAAAGATGACGATCATCGCGAATATCCCGATCAAAAGTACATCCCGATTAAAAACATATCAATGCCGATTTTCTTCGTGTGTACTTATTGCACATTACGTCACATTATTTATTTCGCAGAGCCCCAAAGGAACTGAAGAAACGGCAACGTACGAACGACAGTGGAAAAAAGACGTCGGGACTGCTGAAGAGATCGCGAATGCTGAACGTATCGGAGTACGGGAGCGGACTCGAGACCATTAAAAAAGGAAAGAAATAACAACGAGCCTAGACGAGTCAATTCGATCGTGTTTTTGAAAAGATAGAACAAAATAATCGACACGTTTTTTTCGAGGACGCGCAAAAATATTTGTACATACCCGGAAAGGAGGCTGGATTGTTAATCATAATAATAAATGATGATTTTTATCGTGTATCAAGGCGAGTAAAACTTTTTTTACGATCCCTGCTCTTTGAGGAAAAAAAATTTGTGGGCAACGCAACAGTCCAGTATGGGGCTGAAAATTTCCGGTGACTTTTCGATGCGACACGCTAAGTAATGGCAGCGTTGACGCCAACCAATATTACAGGTATGATTAATATGAGTGCGGAAGTTTTTTTTATTTTCTTTTTTCAATGTCTGATCGCGAGGCTCGCAAATTACTCGAGAATTAAGGATGGTAATATGTATATATATAACATATATTGCCGGGCGTAGCCACAGAATCTCGTTCGGACTTTACGCGGTCTCGAGAAGAGGATTTTAATTCAATTTTATTATGCGTCTTCTTGCCGGGCACTGCACTCTTATTCTTCAACGAAGTGCACCAAGAGATGAATGACGTTTTGCGTACTCTTCGTGAATTTCGGGCCACCAACGGTACTTTATTACATTTCATGTAATTTGTTCGCCACGTGTTTGACGTTGGCACACGAATATTCGCTTTTTACCTCGTCTTGTGAAGCGCTACTGCAATTGAAAAGGACAAATGAGCGATGGTTTTTTTTAAAGATATCTGAACAGGAGATCGAGTCTAGAGTGAAAAAAGTACTTTTACTATAATAATTAAACTCTCGTATGACCAGATACTTTTTTTAGTGTTGAAATTTGCATCATTGGAAATTTCTTTTTCATATTTTTGTTTCCTTATTTTTATTATTATATCTCATATTTTTTTTCGCTGATTTCAATTGAAGATTTTCGAAGAAACAGCGTGAAAAATCGTTGAGGTTAATGCATAACTGGAAAACAGGAAAAAGAAATTCAAGCAATTGAAAGGGAAAAAATTGCATTGCATTCCAACCATGCAAACTTATTACTTTTTTTGAAAGTTTGAAAATTGCGAAAATGGCAAGTTGTAGAAAAAAAAACGTTGGTTTTTTGACAAACATCGCATTCCGTACGTTAAATTCTTTCAACTAAATATATAGAAGTACAAAATAAGTGGACGTTAAAAAAGTATAAATATTTTCTTAAAAAAGTATAAATCGCGTAAAAAACGTATATCTCAAAAATCGATTAAAATCACATAACTGAAAATCTACCGTAATTATCGTTTATTTATTTTACTGCACTTTGACATAATATCAGCACACATGTACAAGCTCACAGAGCGTGCAGCTTATGTTTCAACACGTTGAGTGCTTTCACGTGACTTTTTACGTATTTTCGATTCGAACGTGGTAAGAATTCTAAAACGGCGTTTATTCGCGAATCGTGCAGAATCCAATTGGATCCCGATGACGACTGTCTGTGTGCGGTGTCCCTAACAAATTCCTATAGAGATATGCATTTTGGCACTTCCCTATCAATTTGTGCATGGGATTACAAAAGGATATATTTTTTTGAGACATTCACCAAAAATTTGCACGGGAACACCAATCGATATTCGGCACATAAAGAGAGGTGCGGGGGGGGGGGGGGGGGGGGGGGGGGGGTGGCTGTTGCACATGTCGACGTCCCGATAATAGAAGTCGCAGTGTACATTTATTATAGCCACGATGCAATCTACGTTCGAGTACGCGTACAAAAAGTATACAAAACGTACGATTGTAATTTCTTCGGAAGTATATACAAGAGTGTCGGTCAGGGCGATCGAGCACGAGATTAATTCCGTCAAAAAAATCATCAAATTATTCTCATTACCGGTAGATGTGCACAGCATGCGTCCGATTAATGCAAAGCGTAGAGAAGAGTGTGAATAAAGATGAAACGAAAGAAAAAAGAAAACGATAACCAGGCAGTAACAAAGAAAAAACGATCCAAGGGACCCGACAACGTAACGCCCAAGCGTCCGCGAGATCTCGCGGCTTCGGTCCATTCTCACCTTTCTCTCTCACTCGATTTCTCGCGTGAGGATACGCTCAAACGCTTTTTCTTCCTCATTGTAAGACACGGCGGAGATTCTCTCCTCGCGCGCTCCTGGTGAGAAAAACGTAAGGACTTGTAAGAGGCGACGATTATTCACGGTCATTACCGATTTACGCATCCAGTTAAGAATTTTTCTCGATCGGTTGCACTTCGCGTATGAAGCGTACAATATATTGTAATAATCATTCCTGATGGACTTTACGGGGGATAATGGGTTACGAAGGCATCCTACATACATATACACCAGATATGTAAATATGAAACCGGAATTTTTGTATAGAAAATACACGTTTATTGTATGAAAATAATGAAAAATATTTTATTCGAAGCATTGTTCATTGCTAGCTATACATTTTTCCCACCTGTCCGGCAATTTGTGGATGCCACGCCAAAAAATTGTTGCTTTTTTTAGGCAAACCAGTTATCGAGACATTTTCTTACATTTTCGTAAGAAGTGAAGCGCTCCTCAGTAAGTGCGTGTCCCATTGATGCAAATAAGTGGTAATCGGACGGAGCCAAATCTGGTGAGTAAGCCGCATGCGAAAGTACTTCCCAATTAAACGCCTCAATCGTTTCCTTGACCAGTTTTGCTGTGTGTGATGGTGCATTATCATGAAGCAAAATCACTTTGTGTTGCCTTTTTTGATATTCTGGTCGTTTTTCACGCAAAGTTTGATTCAAATCGATAATTTGTTGTCGGTAGCGTTCAGTATTAACAGTTTCGCCAGGTTTTAGCAACCAACAATGCTTGCAATTCGCTGTCTTCAAACTTTTTCGGTGGCCTCCCACGTTCTTCGTTTCTCACGTCAAAATCGCCACTTTTGAATTTTTTTAACCACTCAAAGCACTGTGATTTACCAAGAGCATGCTCACCGTAAGCTTCGACCCCGCATTCGATGCGATTCTGCAGCAGTATTCTTCAAATGGTAGCAGAAAATTAATGCTGTATGCAAATTTCCAGGCACAACATTCGACATGTTCAACGCTATAACAAACTACGTTGGGCTATGAAACTTGTATTATTGTGAGTTAAAAATCTTTGTCAGACGTCAACAAAGCAAATTGCGCCAATGACGCGACTTGACGGTAACTACATTGACAGCTAGGGCCATCTATGGGCAAATTCCGGTTTCATATTTTCAGACTTGGTAAACTGACACATTTTATATATCACAGAGTGTCCCGTACTACGTTATACTTAAAGGCGCTAGATTGGATCCCGTGCGGAAAATTGGCAGGGTATCCCTAATGCAATTCGCGGCCTTCAATGAATTGTCTGTGGATTCCATAGAAGGATTTTCCGTAAAAGAGCCGGACCGGGCTCCTATTAGTGATTGGTAGGCTAGGTAGGTTGACTAAAACTATGGTCTAAGTACGGAGACCAAGTAAGAGCCTTTAAGGGGTGTAGTTGTAGATTTCCTAGTAGCAATTTCCCCAATACTACCAGACTTTGCTGTTATAAGGGAAAATCAGTGTAAATTGCTTGACTAAAAAATTTGTGGCATAATAATTATCTAGATCGATGAAATATGATAATTAAACTATGCGTTTAATAGACGAGCTGTGATGCCTTGAACCAACACGCATGCAGTTCGTTCATTGGAACAACGCGGGATCAAACGTGTCAAAATATGCGACAGAATTCTAAGCCTCAAACGTATTGAAATAAAACATTTCCTTTTCACAGTGCGGACACACACGCACGTACGCATATGGCTGCAATAATTTTCATGAGGGACCGTTGAGGCAATTTTAAAGGCCCTGGTTATTTTGCTTTCAATGGTCATCGATAGCAAAGTGTGGCCGGCCACTGATGGCCCATGTGAGGCTTCCAGACTAGGGCCTTAATAAAGTTAGGGAAAATTAAGATGGGCCCGATCACAAAGCCCGAACTCAATTTATCCACGATCATGATCTACTACAATATCAAAATTTGCCCTATGTAAAAACCCTACCCTTTTTGTGATTTTTTAATTGAAATTTCGTTAAATTTCGTAAAATTCCTCACCTCGCACGATCTCGCACGTTTTTGATAAATTAACTTTTTTGCAATCCATTTTGGTATAAAAATAATCTTGAATAGACCGAGACTGGTTGAAAGCAACTGTTCAAGAATACTTTGGTACGAAAAAGGATTACAAAAAAGTTAATCCGTCGAAAACTTGACAAAAAGATCATGCAAAGGATTCAACGAAATTTTAAACAGTCCAAAAATCTCGAAAGCTGTGGTCTATTTTCTCAGGGCAAAATTTAGTACTCTAGTAGGCAATGATCCAATTAAATACCCCTTAAAGTATGATGCAGTTTTCACGGGTAATCATGTACCTATAATTTCAAATACAACTTTCTTTTCTTCTCGTTCCTCCAGAGAGATTGTCTCATTGTCTGCTTAACATGAGATAACCCCCCCCCCCCCCCTGTTCACGCTTTATCACTCCTAGAAAGGCCAGATTCAATTTCAATTCTCCAAGCGACACTGCGAATCTTATCAAAACCCAAAAGTTCCATCGTCCGTAAAATGCGCAGGCCTAGCGATCCTGCTACCAAATACCTTCCAGCAAGACACGAAAACAAAAAACAAACTCAAAAATAGTTGATTTACAGTTTTTTCTCCCTACCAAACGAGCGTGTTGCACCTCCTCCCCGTGCGAAAGTGTACTTTGTTTGGAAACGCGTTGAGGGTACCACGCAGCAAAGAATTAGCATTTTATAGGCCGCGTGGCGCGTATATGTGTTATACTTCATCCCGCAGAAACGTTTTATTGGCATGTCGTGCGAAGAGCCCATCGAGACGCTCGACTTCCAGATTCTCTCTCTCTCTCTCTCTCTCTCTCTATACATATATATCCCTCTCTCCCACCCTCAAGGCAAGTCACAAGACCGTCGTGTCCTCAAAATCAACAATATGTGAGGAAAAAAATCCAGGACCGTCCTCATAACAACTGGATGTGCTGATAGCCAACATTATATAGATATAACGGGTTCAAAATATCATTACCTCATATGTATATGCACACTTCAATATTATTACTACGGTATAGTGCCGTCATTATACACCTCTGATTTGCACTTGCAGCTCGGGGTGGTCTAACAGACACGATCGCTGGTTATTGCACACACATATGTGTATATATATATATATATATATATATATATATATATATATATATATAATGCATCATGAATATTGCAGGCCTGGCAATTCCCATACTCGTTCACGCTCACTATGCTCGGTATTCACGTCCATATTGCATCGCTTAGATTGACTACACCCTATCTCTCGCCCATTGGTTACTTAACGTGACTGGTTAACTCGGGAAGTTTCGCGATACGTGTTAATCTTCCGGCAAGAATCGCTGAAAATCCTCGTAGAATTGATCGTTATTCGACCCTTCGGGCTATAAATATATATTTATATATATAGTGGCTATGCGAACTCCAATATCGTGGGTGTACCTCTCTCGCTTGCTCTAATGAGACTGTCCGCGCGTGTAACGCCGAAATTAGAATTTTACGATTACGTGAAAAAATAAAGCGCGGCAAAAAAATACAAGCTGACATTCAAGTTGTGCGAGCTTCGTAAAGGAAAAAAATCGTTTTCGCTTCATCGGAGTCAATAATTATTAATGTTTATTTCACTATTGAAAAGTATCGTTGCGACTACGTTTTTCTGTTTTTATTGTTTCATTTTTATTTTTCTATTCTTTAGGCATTTTTTTTTCGGCGTCTACGACTTCCGATATTCTCGCTCCGTAGGGTGTTTGCTATTTATCGAAGCTCAAGTTGCGAAACTCCTGAAGAAAAAAGAAAAATCTCCTTCATTTCGTCGGGATTAATAATTATTAATATTTATTTCATTATTGAATACGTTGCCATTACTTTCTTCTGTCTTTTAGTTTTATTTTTTCCATTCTTTAGGCATTTTTTTTTCGGCGGCTACGACTGCCGATATTCTCGCTCCGTACGGTGGCAATTACTTTTTAAACACTGCTTACGTGGACGAGGCGTTCGCGTGTCTGTTTAGAAGTACGCTCGTTCCAACGCGAAAGTATATAAACGTATCGCCCGGAATTGGCGCCCGGAACGATCCGATCTACGATGAGATTCGTGGGAGGCTTGGAATGAGAGAGAGAGAGAGAGAGAGAGAGAGAGAGAGAGAGAGAGGGAGAGAGCGAAATCGAGAAAGAAAGAGAGAGGGAGAGAAAGAGAAAGAGGGTGAGTGAAATCGAGAGAGAGAGAGAGAGAGAGAGAGAAAGAAAAAATGAAAAAAATCTACGATTACGATTGTCCTTAACGAACGAGTGCTTCGAATTCTCATCAACTTCCGTCAGCGGTACCTCAATGTGTGCCTTTGTGTGTATTACCAACAAGTGGTAAACTCATAAGTTTACCATAATGGCCCATATACATTAAATATTGTGTATACATATACACACACATATATAAAATATACGTTATACGAGCATTAACTATTATAATTTATATGTAGTATGCAACGTACTGTATCCATGTGGGTGTGTGTAAATATATATATGGGTGGTTGTGTGGCGTCGTTGCATTGTCACGAAGCCTTCGTGATTTTCTCGTACCGGAACAACGATAATGGCTCACATATCGCGATTACTTAACTACCATTATAATTAACACGCTGCGGTGCGTAAACTTTCCCAGGACGAAAGTGAGAGTGCTGTGTGCAACGCTCGGAATTGTAGCTATAATCATTAGCCCGTGTACGTACAATATTGTATGCGTAGGTGTGTGCGGAGGTATATAACATATATATTTATATATGTATATAATATATATATATATATATGTATATTTGTACAGGTATGTGTATATAATTGTGTATATGCAAACTTATTATGACGAGATGCTCAGTTTTTTTTCATTCTCTCGTGAATATAACGAGCACCTCGTCCACGCTTGGCATCGCAATTAGGTTTTTCACACGCGATAATCGCGTCACTTTTGGCACAGCCCCACAACTTTCCACGCGGAATGAAAACTTGTACACAGGCCGCAGTGCACGGTCGGAAAAAATGAACGTCGCGCGACACAAATGAACGTGTAAAATTTTCGTTTACCTGATTTACGGATTTTCTTGTGACGGCCGCGAGTCTCGTTTCAATAATATTCCGTAATTTAATAGGGAGAGAAAACAATTTGGAGATACTTTTTTTTAATCTGTTTTTTAGACATTTGAGAATTTTTTATTTCTATTTGAAGTTGAAGCCAAGTTTGATCGAGAAGTAATTACGAAATTGCATGAAATTGGGTGAAAATGGAATTGCAAAACTATACGATGTAATAACGCAAATTGATGTTGTTTATTGTTGCAAAATATAATAATATTGCAAATAAATAATAATGAATATAATTTACATTCATTGTTGTTTAAACGAATTTTTACGTTATTTCGTAATTATATCTCTCGATCAAAGTTTCTTTGGGTTTACATTATGTAAAGCCGAAGAAACTTTGATCGAGAGATATAATTACAAAATTGCGTAAAATTCGTTTGCGAAATCGATCAAAATGAAATTGCAAAATAATGTTTTAGTCGTGTTTTACTTACGTGAAACTTATGTTTTAACATAATGTTAAATATGGCAAAGTGAAATATAAAATTACGTGAAATTCCAAAAGTCCGTAAAATACGTATAATTAAAAAAAATATATGACACCAAAATAACATCCAATTCAATGATCAAATAGCGTTAAGATCATTTATAAAATTCCCTAAACTTTATTCGCTGTAAATAAATCATTTGCTCTCGAGGCCGTTACGCATCCTCCTCTCACATCTATCGGTATACATTTTTTTTCCGGAAGTACGTGAAAGTCGCTTTACCGTTCGCCGTTTTTTTTTTCCCCTCGTATCTCCAACTGACAACGAGACGCAAGGATACATGCGAGAACGAGTTTCGATATGGAAAAAGGGAAAAAAAAGTAGCGATTTAGATGAGATCCTGGTCGGGAAGAATTCATCGCGCGGGCTGTTTGTTTTATACATCCGGAAGTGCGGCGTCGGCGGCGAGTGAAAGCATTGTTTAAAATCACTCTTGGATATATATATATATATATATATATATATATTCAGTCTACGGATTTATACACCTGAAGACAAGAAATTCACATTCATAGACACTTTGAGCGCATAACATCGCAGTTGCGAAGGTGTATAGACTATGATGTATTTATTCACAGAATATAAAGTTGATAAGTTACCTATAGATATATATATATATATATACGTACATAAAAAGGTATACGTTGTACGATAATTAACCGATGCAATTAAGACATCTAAATTAATTCGTTATAAACAAGAGAGGCGGGATTGCGATCTGAATAGTGGCCGTAATTGCCCGGATTCTCACAAAGCTCGAACCGCTGCTCTTCGCGTTCGCGTGTGCATACGTATGCGCACACGTTACCATTCCGCGTGTATGCTCAATGTTGTTGCGCTCCTGTTTTGCGCCGGTTCGCCATTCGTTTATTTCTAGTATGATGTGCCGGCTCGAGTGCATGCCATAAATTCTCGATGTGGGTGCACACACACACATGTATGTATATATATATTTATATATAGAGGCTGATTCACAAGTTCTCTTGGCGAGCGAATAGGGTGTGCGAGCAAAACGCTTGTTTTTTTTTTTAATGTTGTGCGACAAAAATTGCCCGAGATATTCGTGTTCAAGATCCGACGCTGAGGGCAAACATGGGCAAAGTAGTTGCTCAAAAACGTTTTTTTTTGTTTTCTTTAAATATATAATTATAAACGAAAATGATTGAATCATTCTATCGATTTGCAAAGCGTATCTCCCAGTTCATTATTTTCTACTAAAATAAATCAACATTCAAAGCAGTATTGTTGACAAGAAATTTGGAAAAATCGTTTTTTAAGATTTATTTTATTATTTTATAATAAAATATAATAAAATATATGGGCCCCACGGGTGGGGTACAATGTGTCATATAGGTGGGTACAGTGTGTCACGTGCTGCGAAACGTAGGGTACAACGAGCCGGTTGAAACTCTTTTATTTTCCTAACATAGATAATTGATTTTCATATATACCGACACGATTTCACAACGGGTATTATTTGCCAATAACATTGGGAGTCGACTCATTGTGCTCAACAACTCGATAACACATTGTGCTTCACACAATTGTCTCACAATATTTGACGTTTTCTCGGCGAGCGAATTTTTTTTTTCAAGGCTCCAATTAATTTTGTACTTTTAATAATTCTTCGTGAGCTGCTATTGACTTTCTCTTAGGCCAGCCGAAACTTAATATAAATCATGGACCAACACAGAAAATTTCGGATTTTACAAGCTACAAAACTCCGAGAAATCGCGTGTGGTTGACAGTTGCTCGTGGCACATTACGCTTCGGCGGAGCGTCGTCCATTCTTTGTTTCCTCATTGGGAGTCGACTCATTTTGCCCCACCACTCGGTGACACATTGTACCCCACTAGTAAAATATTTGATCCCACAATTACACACTCTATCACAAAGGGAACCCCAATAGTCGCTAATCACCCTGTATATGTGTGTACATATTTCGTCCCAAATCTATATAGTATACCCTCATGATAATGGCAACAATTACTCTACTTTACCATTTTCCCGGCTGCTCGAATTGCGAGACAATTTCATTTCCTATCGCATTAATCACGCACCCGCACACGAATATACGGGAAATCGCCATTGTAACGTTCACCCAAACACATACATACATTAGTCATAACGCATACATCGCGTATAAATCCACCTGTACGTGCAATAAATTTCGCGCTGTGGCTTGAGAAATCCTTACAAACTTTCTTTTTCCTGCACTCACGAAACGACACATATGAGATCGCGCGCTCCTGTTCGCGTTATTATTTCGAATTAGCGACGATTCTATGTTTTTTTTTTTTTTTCAAATGACGAAAATCTTGTTTGAAAATTACACGTGAGCAGTGGACCTTTCGGGTGTGATTTGTCTGGCCAAGTTGGGTATGTATTATAATTCGAAGGCACGAATGCAAAATTCTTCTCCAGCTCTGCACAAAACGGCAAGATCAGTGGGGAGAATGAACGCGTGGCTTCCGGTTTGTGCTAAGGGGATTGTGAGACGGTTTCTGATAAAATAGGGAAAAAAGCAGAGAAATGAAAAAAATTTAAGAGTAGAACAAAGGGCGGAAAAGAGCTCGCGTGATTGCCCGTGGAGAAATTTGTTGGGGTATCCCTAGATCCTGCCACATTCCTTTAAGGATTTGATAGGGATGCCCCGCGTAGGAATTCACATTGGAATCCAAGTGGATTCAGCACTATTTCCCGATTGACGTAGTTTGAAAATTTTTTATTTGAATTTCTCAAACGGAATTTATTGGATCTCCCGAAGAAAAAAATGTCCTATCATGATCCTGTGAACAAATTTGTTGGGGAGTCCCAAATAAACCCGCATCTGTATTGGGATTTGTCATATGAGCGGAGCCTAAAAAACATGGTGGCGATAAGAGGACCGTCAAACGTAAACAGTCGTGCAGTTCCCTGGGATCCTGGTTTCTCAATAGGGATCCAGTCGGATATCGCATCGGATCCGGGAGCGAAATGTAACGCTCGCAAATCGGATTCCAGCCAAGATCCTAATCTGGAACTATTAAGGCTTTAGACCACTCTAGGATTTTCCAAAAATCGATTTTTTTTTGTTAAAAAGGTACCTTAGTACCTACAAAATTATATTCCAAAAGATTATGAAAAATCTTTAAGTACTCGATTTGCGAATTCTAGCGCAACCCCTCTTGATCCGCAACAAGCTCCTTTTATGAGCGCCGTGGTGGGCTGTAATTTGGGGGACTGGAGCAGGTATACGGTAGGGGATACTAAAGTACTAAAACCAGTGATGATATTCTTACTCGATGCATCGCCGTTTTCTCACAGAACAGTAACGAAAGTTTCAATTCGACTGTATAGGCCTTGGCTCCAAAATCAATTCCCACTGGTAAAACTGTGTTGAATATAGCGATAGATATTGCAGTTTGCGTATACAATGAGGGTTTTTCTTCAATTTTGCACATACTGCAAGTAATGGACTTGAAAATCGGCCCGAATAGCTACAATAAGTGCCTAGAGGTGAACGAACAGCGCATAAAGCTTGCAGAGAGATGACTATTTGAAGCTGTAAAAGAGTCGCGGATTGCCTTAAAATCGCACAGAAAAGAAACGCAGGACCAGGACACTAATCTGGAAGGCCAACTGTATAGTGCAGGCATCGCAGATTAAAGGTATTGAAACATTATGCATGTCGTGACGTTCTACTAACTTTAAACGCGTTTATCTCAAAACTACATTTTTCAAGTCGGCCGGACTCATAATTCAAACAAATTTCAACCGATTTACTTGAAATTTTAATGTATATTTAGATTTACATTTTCTGAGGTACTACGTTGGATTTTTTTTATTATATTGCATAGTTCCATTTTTATAAACAATTTTCTGACGATTTTCTAATGGCATTTTATACTTTTTGTTTTAGAAATGCGCCATTTTGACAAAAAACAATATATCAAAAAAATCCTACGTACTTCTATAGCTATTTTTATATATAATCGAAAAAAACTTCAGTGTCTCATCATAATTCGAAAATTATAGGAGCTGTTGTTCCGGCCCTTGACCTTTCAGAAATAAAGGCATCATCGGAAAAATTCTGCACAGTCGCCACTTTGACATGTATCGCTGTGAAAAAATAATTTTGTATAGTTAATTACGTGTATAATAAAACCTCTATTTTGTAATTCCGATTTATTTTATGGTTTCGCTGAAAAAAATCACAAAATATGCTCTTTTTGGCCTCTAGACTGGCCTAAGGCCTTAAGGACTCTAGTCAGAATCCAAATAGAGACTTTGCATAGGATCCAGGCTAGAATCCCGAACTTCTAGAACAAGATCTGGAGACGCTGGACGTTTTCTGAAATCATTTATTCAAAGATCTGAAAAGGATTAGGTAAAAATTGGTGCTACAGTATAACTGTTAAATCTTATATTAGATGAAGTAAAAAGTTCTAAGCGTTTTTTCGCACGAATGAAAGATTTTTTTTTCCGGTTCTGGGTGAAACGGTAAGAGCGGCGGGAAGGACGAACGCGAGGCTTCCGGTTCGTGCGAAAGAGGCTGTGATACGGTTTCTGATAAAAATGTGGGAAAAAGGAGAGAAAAGAAAAAAAAATGGAAGAGAAGAAAAAGGGGAGGAAAAGAGATCGTCCGAGTGGGAGGAGGAAACACGCGCGTGATAAAGGCGGAGAGGGCTGTCGCAAATTATTCCAATATGAAACTCGTCCCCCGGCCTTCGCGCAGTGGCGTCAAAGGAGCCAATTTAAAGAACCCCTTCCAAGATTATCAGCTCTCCCTCATCGTTCGAGAGATTTGCGCTCACACACCCCCAACTCCGTCTACCTCTCTCTCTCTCTCTCTCTCTCTCTCTCTCTCTCTCTCTCTCTCTCTCTCTCTCTCTTTTTCCCTCTCTCTCTCTCTCTCTCTCTCTGGGTCAGTTCATTTCGTTACGATCGCAAACATGGCGCGATACGCACGCGGTGCAATTTTTTTCACATCGAAAGGACTAGCGATCCAAGAGTAAGAAGCAAATAAAAAAAAAAAGCGACGAAAATGTACGTTCAGATTGGTAAACTTCCAGGTAATTTGTCCCTCTACCGCTTTGAACCTCTTTTAAGCAGTCTCTCTCTCTCTCTCTCTCTCTCTCTCTCTCTCTCTCTCTCTCTCTCTCTTTCTCTCTCTCCTTCTCTCTTTTGCCACCCCAGAAGCGCGCCGCGCATCTACATATTTTCCCCTTTATCCCTTGTAATTGCCTCGCTTGCCCTTTTTTTCAACCACCTCCATCTTTTAGTCCCTCAGAATGTTTCATCGAAATTCCGCTCATATAAATACATATATATATATATATATACATACAGGAGAAGATGATTTAAAAGACATTCAACTTCGAGAATCTTCCTCATAGTCTTCCCAATGTCCCTCAACATAACGTAAGACCCAACGTGTCCAACATTATCTTCACACGTACATATCATATTGAGATAAAAGACATTTGAAGGACGATCGTGTCCCTGAAATCAAAGATCCGCTTGTTAAAAGTTCAAGGGTTGTCCTTGAAACAGCCGGACGTGCTGGTAGCCAACATTACGTAGATATGATGGTTTCAAAATATACTTTTCGTAGCATATATATGTATATGTATCATAGAGTTTTCCATTTCGAGAAAAGAGAAAAAAGCGACCTCATCAGCGACTCACAAGGGTGGGAGTGGCGAAGCGAAAACTTCGTGATTAAAGGTGTTTCGGATCGTTAAGTTATTTCTGCTCGCCCGAGTAGAGAGTTTTTTTTTAATTCCCCATCAAAGGAGAATATTGCTCGATCCGAGGTTTTTTTTTCATCTCCCTGCCTCTCTCTGTCCTTTCTTTCCCGCTGCTCCCTGTTCGTTCCTCGGCCTATTTCTTGCTCCTTTCTCAGTGTGTAATAAATGAAGAATATCAAGGTGCAAACGTTTCACCGCTTCGATATGGGACGGATAATCGCGGATGGAAATTGCAGCGAATTATCGCGCGAACTTTTATTGCGCGGCTCGGGTCGAAATTCCAATTTTGCTTTTATTCCCCGCAACTCTCAATCTACCTTCCATTATAAATATATATATATACATATATGTCCGTGTATCTGTGTGTGCAGAAAAAAACTGCGGTATGACGTTATTTCCTCGTTCGCATTACTTACAAAGAATGCATCGTGCGAAAGCACCCGACGAATTTTTCTGGCAACGCCATCGGCTGCCAAATTAAAACAATTTCGTATATCACCTTATTCGCACAGGCAGGCGTTGTATGCGAGCAGATACACTCTGCGGCGAACTCCTCATCGTTATTACGCGCGCAAGAACCTTTAGCCGTAACCGCGGGCACAAGTCCGCGCGATAAACGAATTACGAAAAACTCATCGCGTGTCCTTATAGTGTTTGCCAACCCCGAGCCAAAACTCGTTTCGTATTATAGTCTCACGATTATGAGCCTTTCTTTGGCCCCCAGTCTTAGACGTTTCTTTGACTACGTATATTCTTTTTCGCGCCCTCATATAAATATTTATGTGTATATATATATATATATATATATATATCTATATACAACCTCACCCATAAGTAGCTATAAATTTATAGCTATCACGAGCACATCTTGAATTCGTGTAGCTTGGAATCCACCTTTAATCCTTCGTGGTTACTCTGGGTAGAATCGACCCGTCGATCAATTTTTAGCGTTAATATATAATAGTTCCCGGCTTCGAATGGGACTGTATTCACCATCTTACCTGGAGTTTGAAGTATCCTCAAATCATGAAATTTACCCACTTCACATGTCGGAATAAATACCTTTTTCGGAACGCGCACTGTGCTACTATTTTTTTCCAAAAGTAGCATATCTAAAGAGTATCACGTCCAAATTTTAGGTAAAAATCTTGAAAATTCAAGGAACTATGATTTTTTCAGCGAAAAAGTGTCTTTTTTGCGTTTTCACCTATTTATAATTTTTTTTAACATGTCGCCATTTTATTTCTTATAAATAAATTTTCCGTACATCATCTAAAAAGTTCAAAGCATGTTCCGTAATTTTTTAAACCACGTCGGACGAATAGTTTGGTGACAATACTTTCTTGAAAACTGACTGGGTAGAATCGACCCAAGTATGACCACCGCGATTGAATTTGGATGTGTGACCACAAAGGGTTGAAATGAAAATAATCCTTTAAGTTGACGAGTTGAGGAGACGCATAAATTTTAACATTT
Source organism: Ophion ventricosus (assembly GCA_963932345.1). Taxonomy (NCBI): domain Eukaryota; kingdom Metazoa; phylum Arthropoda; class Insecta; order Hymenoptera; family Ichneumonidae; genus Ophion; species Ophion ventricosus. The sequence continues at coordinate 25,785,485 of OZ010716.1, forward strand.
TCGTTTCTATTATAATTATATTATAATTTTTAATTAAAGCCCATTTTGTGATATGAGTAATGTTACAATCTTGATATTACAATTTTTGCATTAATTCAAATAAGTTAAATAACAATTAATCATTTTTTGTTAAAGCAACTCCTGCGTTATATGCAATGTTATAATTTTTTTATTATTATTTTTTTTATTCAAGCACATTTTCTTGAATTCGAGTAGCTTTAAATCCGCATTCAAAATAAAAATGTCCTTTAAGACGACGAGAAGAGGAGGCGCATAAATTTTTACACTCTTGTTTCTATCATCATTATATTATAATTTTTAACTAAAGCTCCTTTTGTATTATGTGTGAAGTTATCATTTTTATATTTATAATTTTTCGAATTAAATTTTATAATTTAAATAATAAGTAATAATTTTTAATTAGAGCACAGCTTGTGTTATGTATGACGTTACAATTTTGATATTATAATATTTAATTAAAGCACATCCTGTTGTATTGGAGTAGCTTTGCACCCGCGCGTCCAAAATCAAAATATCCGTCCAGTTGACGAGAAGATGTTACGCATAAATTTTAACATTAAAAAAATTAAAACTCTATTATAATGGTTATTATAATTTTCATGTAATTTTTGTTTTTAGTATAATTTTCCTGCAATTTTAAAATAGACGTATTTAACAAAAACAGAATTCTTGGGAAATTGGGTAATTGATGATTGATGACAGTAATGTAAAGATGGTCGGAAGATCAAACCTCTTGAATTTTAAGTTTAACATTCGGCAGCCTATATATATATGGAACGTTAGCCCGAAAAATTATATATATACACTACCGCTTAAAAGTTTGCATACACCAGTCGATATTTCTTGACGCACTAAAAGTTAGATAGCTCCGTCAAAAAAAAAGATAACCAAATTGAAAGAATCGAGAATTGGGCGCATTTAGGGAATTTTTTTTTCTCATTTTTATATATCATAAAATTGAAAGGGGTAGCAGAAGCTCCATTTTCTTTTTTTTTTAACGTTTCGTACGATTTTTTTTCGCAAAGTTATTTCTTTTTTTTACTAAAAAAAAGACAAATTTTGGAAAATAAAACGTAACGCAAGAATTATAGGGTTTAAGAGGAAATGTCAAAGATGTAAAAAAATGCGTAAGTTTATACTTGTTCGCCTGGAATTTTTTCAGAATTTTCCTTTGAGATTTTTTTTTACTATTTTCGCTTGAAACTCTGATGAGTAGGGTGGTTAACTCGAAAAGTATGGCGTTTAGGACATAATATCATGAGAAGAAACTTCTTTAATTTTCGATTTTAAATTCGCTTGAATTTTTTCAGAATTTTTTTTTGATATTTTTTTCGAAATTTTTTGTCCGATACTCGGAGAATCAATTGTTTGGACGAGGGGTGGCCAAGACGTCGACCGCCTAGACGATTTCAGTAGCCCGTGAGAGTAAAATCAATTCAACAAAGATTACCTACCTCTGTGAATCAACATTTTGTACTTTGAATGCGATGAAAACGAAACATCGGACTCGGTTAAGGAGACTCCGTCACAAACATCTTACCTCCGGAAAAAATAATTTTTGGGGATATCATGGATAAAGTACCCATGTTCACGTATGCAAAGTTTTAGATAAGGTCAACAACTGAATAAGAGAGATACAAATTGTTGATATTAGGATTTTTAACACAGGGCTTATGGAAGAGTCACCCTCAAAACGCTTCTATCATGTCATGTCTTCACACTCACACAACAGATATTGAAAAAAAACTACAGTATCGTTGATTAGGTCATGAGGATTTGAAATACAATTCAGGCGATCCAGTATAAACTTACGCAACTTTTTGCATCCTTGACATTTCCCCTTAAACCCTATAGTTTTTGAGTTACGTTGCATTTTCCAAAATTTGTTTTTTTTTTAGCCAAAAATGAAGTAACTTTGCGAAAAAAAAATCGGACGAAACTTAAAAAAAAATAATAATGGAGCTTTTGCTATCCCTTTCAAGTTTGTCATGGATAAGAATGACAAAAACAATGTCTATAAGTTATGCGCTCAATTCTCGATGGTCGCAAAATAGCCGAAAAACAGTCACGTACAAAAGTGTGTACCGGGTCGAAAAAAAAAATCATAAAAAAATATTTCAAAAAAGCAAAACAAAGCTGAATTCGTTTCCTTCAAAACACCGTTCGTTGAATTTGGATATATATATTTTTTTATGTAGCTATTTAACTTTTAGTGCGGCAAGATATATCGACTGGTGTATTCAAACTTTTGAGCGGTAGTGTATATTTGAAGCATTTCAGACCAGTATGCAAGACGCAAAAGGCGCTAACTGCGCCTCAATTTTTTTGACAACCGCAAACAGGCGGCGCCTCCTCGTTGTTTTTTCTTTTCCGTTTTGAATACAATAGGGAAGAATAAACTTGCCCAAATGAAGCTTCAACAGACCCAAAAGACCAGACGTTTATCCTCATCCTCGCATTTCACGTGTGTATGATTTATCCGTTCTTTTTTTTCGTTCTCGTTTCTCTCTTCTGTCCTTTTTTTCGATCGATCGTCTTTCTGTCGAAAGACGCGGGCAAAGCTTATAACACGCGACTATACCTGACATCGCGCACCTCGACTTTCCAACACTATTGTTATGCATACATCAATGGAAAATTGTTGCATGTACATGCATATATATATATATATATATATATATATAACATATGTATGCATGTGGAATTTTTTTTTCAAGCTTTACTTCTCTTTTTTTACCTTTGAATAATCGAGCACGCAGGGAGCTCGCATATGTCGACAGATGGCGAGTTAAATGTCAGTTTTGCCTCGTGAAATTCCTCACACGGAGGTAGGTCCACTCCTTGCCAATATTCCCACATATGTATAATACGAGTTGAGATTTTTTTTTTATACGTAACGAGCGACGAGAAATCACTTCATTTCGTCCGCGAGATCGATTTGAGGTTTTCATTCGTCATAATATTAAGTTACAATATATATATCTATATATGTCAAAAAAGAGGTGAGAATATATTGCACAAATTAAATATTTTTGCGCCGAAAGGTGTTCGAAAATCACGCGATAAAAAATGGGTCCAACGTTTCAGTACAGTCACGTAAAAAAGCCATCATTTTATACGAGAAAGAAAAACCTACGTTTACCCAAAAGTCACTATGTTTTTTTTTAAACCTCATTAGTTCGACTTAATTTTATTTCATGAAAAAAAACACGCGAATCAAATATGCTTCCGGCTTTTTATCCTCGAGCCACCTACGGTCGTTTGATCCCTGAACCCAAATGAACTCGGGACAATACGACCTGTAAATAAATCACCAAAAATTTGTACATTGCTGATGAAAATTCTTGAGCTCCGCAAGACGCGTACGATAATAATTATTTTTTTTTCCCGCCGACGTAAAAGATCAAGTTCGTTGATTGCCTTCCATAAGAGTGCGCCAGCCCTGGCGGCAAATCGCAGGAAGTAATTAGACGATAAACGGTTTACGGATCGTTATTTATCATTTTATATGTGTGTTAACAATACGTTCGTTAGACACCGAACAAAGACTAATTGAGGCTGTAGTAGTCCGAGTGCGATATTATAGTTTGCCTCGAGAAATAACTCGATGAGAAAATAATTTTTCAAAAATACTGGATATATTTATTCGCGCGGCTGTACATATACACACACACACACACACACGAGATCAACACATTCTTGTGACCGTCGATGCGTTAGCGCGTCAATTCGTCCAATGTCGGTTTTATAAAGCCTACAAAGTATCGCGGTCACACGAGGTTGCTCCTGATGTGTACCTCGATACTCATTAGACATACGGTTCGTGCATACGGATACGTATGCATGAACAAATGTTAGCGTACAGAGGAACGAAGAGGTATCCAATTTGTACATTATAAATTATACAGGGTGTTTGGCGCATGAGCCGATACAATTTTTTGAGGGATTGGGGGGATCATTTGCTAATTTTTTCACCCCTATACCCTATGTCTTAAGTGTCACGATAATCGAGATATGATTTTTTTTTCGTTTTTTTTGTAAATTACGAATTAAATCCGTTCCGCTCAATCGATGAAAGCTTCGAAATATTGCGAAATATCCTTATTAAATTGTACATCTTATATCGGGATGTAAAAACTTATAAAGTAATGATAAAAACGCCTAATATAATGTTTACCTAACCCTCACTTTTGCATCAGACTATCCATTCCGGCTACTAATACGTAGATACTCTGCGTATGTGGATATGCACACACTACTGTAATCTAGTTCTAGTCTGCTTCAGTCGCTTAATGGCGCTAGCGTCGCGAGACATTGCTCAAGGCCTTAGGCCAGTCTGGGATTTTCCAAAAATCGATTTTTTTTGTTAAAAATGTACCTTAGTACCTATAAAATTATATTCCAAAAGATTATGGGTGTGAAAAATCTCTAAGTACTCGATTTTCGAATTCTAGCGCAACCCCTCTTGATTCATGTCGTGACTTTCTATTAACTTTAAACACGTTTATCTCAAAACTACATTTTTCAAGTCGGCCGGACTCATAACTCAAACAAATTTCAACCGATTCACATGAAATTTTAACTGTATATTTAGAATTAAATTTTCTGAGGCACTGCGTAGGATTTTTGAAAATTATATTGCATAGTTCCTTCTTTATAAACAATTTTCTGACGATTTTCTCATGGCATTTTATACTTTTTGTTTTAGAAATGTGCCATTTTGACAGCAAACAATATATCAAACAAATGCTACGTACTTCTATAGCTATTTTTATATATAATCGAAAAACCTTTAGTGTCTCATTATAAAAATAATAATATGTGAAAAATAATAATGAAAAATAATAAGTGAAAAAATAATATTGTATAGTCAATTACGTGTATAATAAAACCCCTATTTTATAATTCCGATTTATTTTATGGTTTCGCTGAAAAAAAAATCACAAAATATGCTCTTTTTTGGCCTCCAGAGTGGCCTAAGGCCTTAATTTAAATCGCTAAATCTCTGAATCTAGACGGTCAAAATTCATGATTTTTTTACCCACTTCGTCATATGTTCCTCTGTAATTGTGAATAAAAAAAGAAAATCTGTAGAAAAGTTCCGAAGTTATTGCATGAAATTTAAAATGTTTCACTGCTCCCCATAAGAACACGCGTAAAACCATGAAATCCTTGATTGCCAATATTTCGAAAACGGAACGATGAATCATTTTGAAATTTTGCAGGTAATCATTTAATACTGTCCTGAATGAGTCGCCTTGGCGAGACTGCTACCTTAAATCGCCATAATATTTTTGTTTGCTACGAGGCATGTAGATTTTTCTTTTGGACGTCACTTCTCAGGCCACCCTGTATATATATGTATGTACATGTACGCGCTTGACCGCTCGGCCATTACGCTCTCGATCTGGCCGTATCGATTTGGTAACTCGATCGTCGCAACCCGTGTCTCCTTAAGGTTTCGTTCCGTCCGAGAGACGTGCCCGCCTCTGGGATCTCTTTCGATCGGGCAGGCATCGATTTCTGTATATTCATTTTTATTCGGATCCTTCATTATACTACACACTGGACTGGATGTCAGAAGCGGCTTGATGTCATTGGTAATCGGGATGTTGGTATGTGGTATAAAAATTATCCACATGCAATATTCACCTGTATATGTTTATGTATATATAATGTGTGTGTGTCTACCTACCTACATGTGACATTTTTGTGGTTTGCCTTTGCGTTCCAAGATCGGGGAAGACCGAATCCTCTATCCCGTATAATCGAGATCGTTGGTACACGATTAATGTCCTGGTCAATGAGTGTAATAAAAATCGCTATGATATACATATATATTTTTACAGTCATTTTTATTATTATTATCTAATTATTTTATACATTATTATATAATATACTAGCATTTGCGGATACGAGTTAAACAAAGGAGAGAAAAAGTAAGCAATAGATCTTTAATAGTAAAGAAGGTAAAGTGTCATGTTCCTCAGGCACCCGGGTAAGCTGACGGACTGAGGTAAGGGTTGGTAATTCATGAAATAGTAGTATAAAAATGCTAGTATTCATTTTGAAAAGTATTTATAGTATGTTTTCACGTTGATAAAAGCAGGGAATCAGATTTTTCCAGAGAAACTTCATTACCAGTAGCACCCCTTATTAGAGGTTGTGTTTAAAAAATCCTAAAATATGCGCCGTATTATTTGTTTTGAAGAATATTTATACCGAGTTTCAAGTTGATAGACGCAAGGAATATAATTTTCCATACAAACTTTTACATCCCATTTCATCGTTTTAGGGATTGATTTTCGAAAATCCTTTCTTAGTGCACCTCTACACCCTTTAAGGAACATATCTTTCGAATTTCATTGAGATAAAAGCAGGGAATTCGATTTTTCCATACAAA
>OZ010716.1:25796908-25851221 GCA_963932345.1 Ophion ventricosus
AAAAATGAATACAATATATATATATATATATATATATATATATATAAATCCATATGATATATATATAGCATGGCTTTTTCACCATCGTACGATTATACTTTCATCGCATTGATCGGACTACCTTGCTTGTCTCTCTCTCTCTCTCTCTCTCTCTCTCTCTCTCTCTCTCTCTCTCTCTCTCTCTCTCTTTCTCTCTCTCGTTCTCTCCCATCCCTGTCTCTCCTGTCTCTCTCTCACGCCGCCCTCTCTCTCTCTCTCTCTCTCTTTCTCTCTCTCTCTCGCCTTCATTGCCAGACTCGCACGCCGGACGCTTTGATGATCACGAAGAATCGCGTCTCGAACAAATGGCCGGGTGAGATGCTCGATGATGGCGAAGAATAAGAAGCGCTCGGGCGTAAGCGGTCTTCAAATTTGTAATTAATCAATATTATCATCGACAATAGGGCGCACGCAGGGAGCCAAACCATTGTTACAATCTACAAGCGATCTCGGCACAAGGCTTTATATATGTATATATATATATATATTTTTCTTCTATACTTGTACACTTTTCTATAGACGTGTTTTCGTATGAGTTTCTCACGTCGTTTTATATCGGTATGCGTGAACTCAAATAGCTCGATCGGCTTGCTCATTCCACAGCTATTATATCCTTTTAATTGCATCGTTTAATTATCCTTCGTCGGCTACTCTTGAACCGCGAATAAAGCCCGAAACATCGGCTTCTATATATATATATATCGTGTTTGACGAGATAACCGCGCGCGAGAGATCTCACAAGCGCGCGATTGATGATTCGCACGTGGAAATTATTATTGTCCCATCAAAGAAGCCGAATACCCGCTTTCCGGAACGAGTAATCGATATTCGCACTTATTGATCATTTGCATAGAATTGATAAATCAACGACGAACAATCGCGAATGATGCAAGGAAGGTGGGGGGGGGGGGGGGGGGGGGGGATGAGATATAGGGGAACGTGCGGTTTTTTTTTTTATTTCGATCATGATAAACAGGAAAAAAGGTCATTTTGTTGGAAGTTTTGTTGTCGAAAAATTTCCCATCGGATAGACTCCTGGTAGTGATTTAGAAGACGAAAAAACAACTTTCAACCCGTTTGGCTTTTTTTTTTTCAAAATCGCCCGAATCCCGAAACTTTAATGAGCTTTAGCGGCGGCCCTATTTGAGTCTCGGAAAATTATTGGAGTGGGGGGGGGGGGGGGTTGAAAAGAATTCTGGTAGACTCAGAGATACTGCTCGATTCATCTTGATATTTCGATTCGTATTCTCGGTAAGTGCACTTGAAAAATGGTCGAAAAAGAGTCACAGGGGTATTAGGTATGGAAAAATTCGCGAAAATTGTTGACCCAAACTTGAAATTTTGCCAAAAATCGAAAAATGATCGTAGCTCGACGAACCAAGCGGCATTTTGTGAAGAAAATAATTGCAAAGAGAATGCGGTCAAAGTAAAGTCTCAAATCGAATCGAACATGAAATTACAAGTGATTTAGAAAAGGCACCTGCTTCTGGCCGAAAGGTGCAAAAAATGTTGGTTTTTAATATTTTTCATAAGTTCCTATGGATGTTTTTTCATCCCCTGAATACGAATACACCATTTATCTGGACGGGATTTTTAGAAAAAAGTCCCGTCCACGTTCCTTGCACTTACCCGCCCGAATTTTGAGCCTTCCCAAAAAAACTCAATGATATTCCGAACCAGTGCAAAATTTCCCGTAGGGTAGGTCCATAAAATATTCTAAAAAAAAGCATATGCAGTAAAAAAAAAGAAAGATGTCGTCTTTTGTTACTCGTTCGAGGCAACTGCAACGTGCAAATTTTCGCATCACGATTTTTTAAATCCCATCGTCGTACCTATTCGAATCCGTGATCCATAGGTGCTCGCCTTTTTCCTCGCACTCCTGGTGCTGGTTCGGCTCTTCATATTCATCATCGCGCGTTTCTCGCATACGGGGCGAAATCCACGCGAAGGATAATTACGAATCGATCGCGAGATCAGAGGATCGTCATTAACGCTCCACCCCCCCCCCCCCCCCCCCGCACATCCCTGCCCCCGTATGATGGCGCAGGAAAGTCGTGGCGGCGGTTTGTGCGCCCACCACGCCTCGACGCGATCCATTGTGCTTTCTCATTCATTACTAATATACGTTCCCGAGGAAGAAGGCGTCCTGCTCGGAGGTACAGGGAGCGCGCTGCTCGTTGGATCACAAAAATGCGCCGAGGTTTTGTGCTCGAGTGGACGAGAAAATCTCGTATGTGTATGTGGTCTTTAAATATATATATATAATATTAACGAAGGCAGGGAAAGGGAAGAGCAGCTACTGGACAAGGAAGAGTCCTGACCCCCGGCTGCTGGGCGTCAAAGGCCTTCAAAAGTGCCGGCGTGAACCTTGCCTGTCCAAAGCTCATTTGTTTTCCCGCTGTGGGCCATGGCAAAAGAGAGCGAGCAAGAGAGAGAGAGAGAGAGAGAGAGAGAGAGAGAGAGAGAGAGAGAGAGAGAGAGAGAGAGCGTGATGACCGTCAAATGAGAGAACACATCCCGTTGCACTGGACCATCTTTCGATGTCTTAACCCCCTTTTTCCCTCTCTCTCTCTCTCTCTATTGTTTCGCACCCCTACATATATATATATATATATATATATGCCTCGAAGGTCCGCCTTCTTGCCTTTTTCACGTTTGATTTTTTTTCCTTTCTTTTTAATTTCCTCCTTCACCCCTGCCTCACCCCGCATCTCTCATCACTCACGCGCGTCTTCGGCGTGCGATGTATAGACGCTGAATTAAATTGAGAGGGACAGGAGGGTCATAGAAAAAAGCTTTTGAAAAAAAAAACGTAAACGAAAAATGAGAGAGAGAAATGAATTATACTCCGTGTTTAGCTGCTAGAGTGAATCCATGATTTAGACGTTTATCACTCGTAGATTGTATGATCACGGGATTCTCTACTACCAGTCAAATCCTGTGGTAATTATGTGTGCGTATATTTATATATTAATATGTGCGGTTTTTGAGTGTGTGTGTGTATATATATTCATGCCTAGATATAACGTTATATAGACGCTCACGATAAATTATTGTAGATATATAGCCAAAAGAAACACTGAGAGCCAGGAGAAAAGTGGGATAATAGTGTGGCGTGAGTATGAAAAAAAAGTGAAACAAATCCCATTGGCATCAAATATGTAGATATGTGTATATATATAATACACATATATATATCTGATTCCAATGGAATTTTTTTTCACTTCGTCTCATTTGTCGCAATCGCTGCGTCATGAGAGGATCTCTTGCGAAGTATTGGAGCGGACAAAAAGTATGCACAGAATATGCAGATTTTTAAATATTGAGATTTTGGAATTTTCGACTGAAATAAATACAGAGGCTCGAGACCTTATCTATAAAAAAAATATTGATTGAAAGTATTTATTGAAAAAACTGAAGTATATATTAAAAATATTTATTAAAAAAATTAAAGCATATATTAAAAGGATTTATTTAAACAATTAAAGGATTTGTTAAAACAATCAAGAGATTTATTAAAACAATTAATAGATTTATTAAAACAATTAAGGTATTTATTAAAAGAGATGAGAGGATCTATTGCAAAGTATGAAAGTGGATGATAAATATGCACGAAATATGCAGACTTTCAGTTGTCGAGATATCCAAAATTTCGATTAAATAAATACATAAGGCTGAGTACTTATTTATAAAAAAAAGTATTTATTAATGGTATTTATTTTTTTAAATAAAGTATTCATTCGAATATATATGTATATATATATAAAGTATTTATTTAAAAAAACGAAAAGTTCGACCTATTAAATCTTCAATGATATTTTATAAGGTATCGATGATACATTTATCATATATCATCTTCGATAATACATTTATCATCGTAGCCATTTTTTATTTTCAGTGTTACTTCATACGCCCTTGCGTAATTTTGGGATCCCACCCGTGTCACTTTTACCCCACTCATGTCACTTTATACCATTCCCAGTGTTTGAGAGATCCTCCACAATGTTGCCCACAGCCCCTCATTGCCCGATGCACAACTGTATCGGATTTCCAGGAGGGCACGGAGAAACTGTGATAAACCTGGGACGATACATACCTTCACTGCCTTTCAGCTACGTTCACCAAAACAAACCCAAACAAACTTGGTAAAACTGGCGTGTCGTTCGGTAGTTGGCGCCAAGGCTGAGCGGTCACCCCTCCGTATATTGACCCAGGCGAGAGCCACTCGACGTGGGAGATCACCGTAACCGCACGTCTCCCGTTGGTTCCTATATAAATATATATATATATATGTACGAATCACATTATCGCTGTCGATCGCTGCACCCGAAAACAATTTCAATTGCGCGATCGAGAAGGATCAATCTGCTCTTTTTCGCCTCTTATTTTCGATCTATACGTATACTTCTTTCATCGTGATTTCTCGCTTATTCCTCTTTTTCAATGCGCGTTTCGATATGTATATTTCGCCGTTGTTCTCACCGTTTCCTTCCAGGCTGCCTGCGCAAGAGCTTGACTTTTCGCGGTTTTCAGGCCGGGTGATCGGCGAGAGAGAGAGAGAGAGAGAGAGAGAGAGAGAGAGAGAGAGAGAGAGAGAGAGAGAGAGAAAGAGCAGACAACTGTATACAGATATATTCGTCCTTCGCCTTCTTCTCTTCCTCGATCTTCGTGCATATCCTTTTTGTTTGCTCAGCAAAATTGCTCGCGGATCTTTCGCTCCCCACGAACCTGGGGATCATGGAAATTGACCGAAGATTATTATTGCGGCCGACCGACGTATTTGTTCTCTGCGGCTGCCCCGTGAAATTCTCTTCTCTCTCTCTCTCTCTCTCTCCCTCTCTGTCTCTCCCCCCGCTCTCTCTATCTCTCTCCCGTCATCGAAATTTCATCCTGCCACCGCAAAAATATCATTGGCCACTTCGATCTATCGACTTTTGCTGGCAAGAATAATACGCATTCTTCTCGCAACTTTTCATACTTGAAGGCCTCTTGAACTTATCCGAGTACCATTTTATACTCTTCTTTTTTTTTACTCTACGCGGACATTCAACCAGTCCGTTCCATTTTCAACACTTTTTCGTAACTACAGAGGTTCGCGAGTCCCGCAATTATTCGGCGATTCGATCGATCTCGCTGCGACGCGATTGCGTTATTGATTTGGCTTCGATCGCGAATCCTGCGTAAAAAAAATCCGTCGTTCCCTCCGTTGACTCATTCCTATTGCTCGTGTGAGCAGAGAGTGGTATTCAGTAATTGGTTTGAATTTTGAAAAGAAGAGCGCCGTTTTGACGAGTTAAATTTTGGAAAAAAATCCATTAAGTAAATCCAATTTTTATGTTTTTTTTTTTCGTTTCAAATCTGTTTGAATCCTTGTGTTTTATGCTGTTGTATTACGGATCACGATGAGCGCACAGGTATGCACTCTTATCTGAAGTTTTGGTTTTCTTTTTCGTATTCTTCTGAGTGCCCGTCTTTCTTCCTCTTCGCATCTGTCACTTTTTTCGTCCTCTCTCTCTCTCTCTCTCTCTCTCTCTCTCTCTCTCTCTTTCTTTCTATCTATCTCTCACTCTGGTCGTCGTATAAGCTCATTATCGAATGTTCGAGCGCGAGAGGTGGCCCGTCTGTTTGGTCGCTGCCCTTCTTGTAGAATCTGATCGGGTTCGATGGAGCGAGGAAGGAGCTAACCGCTCAGGATATTATGTGTCGATGAAACACGCTCGAAAAGAAACCCTTCGTTCGAGAGGGTAGGGATCAACGACGAGATTCGAGCCACATCTAAAATACGAATATAGCATTCATACCCGGTCTGTAAATATAAAACCGGAATTTGCCCATAGATGGCCCTAGCTGTCGATGTAGTTACCGTCAAGTCGCGTCATTGGCGCCATTTGCTTTGTTGACAACTGACAAAGACTTTTAACTCATAACAATACAAGTTTCATACCCCAACATAGTTTGTTATAGCGTTGAACATGTCGAATGTTGTGCCTGGAAATTACGATTTGCAGACAGCATTAATTTTCTGCTACCATTTGAAGAAAACTGTTGCAGAATCGCATCGAATGCTTGTCGAAGCTTACGGTGAGCATGCTCTTGGTAAATCACAGTGCTTTGACTGATTTAAAACATTCAAAAGTGGCGATTTTGACGTGAGAAACGAAGAACGTGGGAGGCCACCGAAAAAGTTTGAAGACAGCGAATTGCAAGCATTGTTGGTTGCTAAAACCTGGTGAAACTGTTAATACTGAACGCTACCGACAACAAATTATCGATTTGAATCAAGCTTTGCGTGAAAAAGGACCAGAATATAAAAAAGTCAACACAAAGTGATTTTGCTTCATGATAATGCACCATCACACACAGCAAAACTGGTCATAGAAACGATTGAGGTGTTTAGTTGGGAAATATGTTCGCATGCGGTTTACTCACCAGAATTGGTTCCGTCCTATTACCACTTATTTGCATCGAAGGGACACGCACTTGCTGAGCAGCGCTTCACTTCTTACGAAAATGTACGCAAATGGCTCGATGACTGGTTTGCCTTAAAAGAGCAATAGTTTTTTTGGCGTGGCATCCACAAATTGCCAGACAGGTGAGAAAAATGTATACCTAGCAATGGATGAATAAATTATTTTTCATCATTTTCATACAATAAACGTGTATCTGGAAATCGTTGAGTCGGACCGGCATGTGAGCACTTATTCTATTGACCAGGAACTGAAGATAAGCCAGAAAACCGTTTGGAACCATTTGCATAAGGCTGGTCTCAAGAAGAAGCTCGATGTATGGGTGCCACACGAATTGACGCAAAAGAACCTTTTGGACCGATTTGATGCCTGGGATTCTTTGCTGAAACGTAACGAAATCGACCCATTTTTTAAGCGGATGGTGACTGGCGATGAAAAATGGGCCACATACGAGAACAACAGCCGAAAAAAATCGTGGTCCATTCTCGGTGAGTCGGCCCAAACGATCGCCAAGCCCGGATTAACGGCCAAGAAGGTTTTGCTGTGTGTTTGGTGGGATTGGAAGGGAATCATCCACTATGAGCTGCTCCCATCAGGCCAAACACTCAATTCGGACCTCTACTGTCAACAACTGACCAGATTGAAGCAGGCGATCGACCAGAAGCGGCCAGAATTGGCCAATAGGAAGGGTGTTGTGTTCCATCAAGACAACGCCAGACCGCACACATCTTTAACGACGTGCCAGAAGCTCCGAGAGCTTGGATGGGAGGTTCTATCGCACCCGCCGTATAGTCCAGACCTGGCACCAAGCGATTATCACCTTTTCAAAAGCATTTGCAAAATTTTCGTGATGGTACAAAACTGGCCTCAAGAGAGGCTTGTGAAAATGAACTGGTCAAGTTTTTTTACCAATAGGGACGAGGACTTCTTCAATCGCCGAATTATGAAATTGCCTCTAAAATGGACAAAAGTTATCGAACAAAAGGGCGCATATTTGATCTAAATCGGATAATTCTAACTATGTTAATTACATCGTCGAAATCAAGCGAAAAAACGCTCAGAACTTTTTACTTCATCTAATATATATATATATATATATATATATATATATATATATATATATATATATATATATATATATATATATTTACACGTTGGATGTCGATATCTATATATTGAGGTAAGGACATGACAGAAGTGTCTCTCGATCGTCATTCAACGATCTATATAGCAAAATATCACGAAGCACGCCGATCGTATCGCCCGATCTCTCGTATTACCGCAGTGCTGAGAGAGCCAAAGGGTGAGAGAGAGAGAGAGGAGGACACGAATCGGTATCGATACGTGAGATATCCACGGGCAGATCGATTGCACGAATCGTGCGTGTGTGTTGCTGCTGTTGCGATCTCGAAAAACCGAAGAAAGAAGAGAAGAACAAGAGGATGGAGGAGAGCGAGAGAGATTCGTCCATATATCTATATACATACACACACACATACACACACATATATATATATATATATGTATGCATCTGTGTATGCGTATAGGGACAGATCGGAGTTCGAGATGTGGTCGGGAAGGACGCTATCGAATTACCATAAAACGCCATGATTAACGCAAGGTAAACGAATATAACGCCGTTGAGACCGCAGCGTGTTCTGTAGCAGTTAGACTTTGCCTTGGGCATATCTGTTATATACGTTTCCGCGTATCTTTCTCCCTCTACCTAAGAACACACACACACATATATATATATATATGATATTTGTGTATCTGCTATGTACTGTGTATACATCAAATACTTATTATAATACATCTGGAAGACGAGAAATTTTGGCATACGATCGCGTGATCGCATGCACATAAATATATTTTCTTTTCAAACTATCTACCCTGTCTCGACAAAAATCCTCGTATGTACATACATAAGAACGAACATATCTCCATCCGTGAGTGCTCTTCGAGGGATAAATCTTTTTTTTTTCGTTCTTAAATTTAATTCATTCGTACGCACCTTTAAAGACTTAATCCCGAGAGATTATGGATCATCTATTTAATTTCTGTTCTTCTTTTTTTTTTATCGTGCCATAAGATTCAGTGTCGATTAGGATCTCAGCGGAAAATTGCATTATTCGAGACGAATCGGAAAGAAATGTTACGAGTGGAAACAAATTGTCCCAATAACGAGGTTGAACATGGAACAAGTGTCGCGTAGTCGATGATCATTAGCCGGAGAAGATGATCGGGATGATCGTAGACCTGCTGATTGCTGCGCTGAAAAAAAATGGAAATTGCGCGCACAAGACACTTGTGTGACGCACTTTTCTGCGTTCTGCGGTGGTTTTTTTTTCTCCGTTTTCATTGACTACTACTATGGGGACTATGTGGATGGAGACGCGTGTTAGGAGAGCGAGGCACAACATATGATACATATGGGAACGATAGCTTTGTGGTTTGAAGCCCCCGTGTACTCTGTGTCGTATAGAGAGCCTCGGAGAGAAAGAGTGAGAGGGAGAGGGAGAGAGAGAGAGAGAGAGAGAGAGAGTCTGTCAGTGAAAAGAGAAAAAGAAAAAGAGAGAGGGAGAGAGAGAGAGAGAGAGAGAGGGAGGGAGTACGAAGGGTAGAAGATGCAAGAGAAAAGGGATGACTGCAAGTGTTGTGCTAATATACACGAGGAAAGCAAGTATTACGCTTGGGTTTTACAGTCTATAAAACATCGGACAGGATAAGGGATCGAGGACGAGGGGAAGCGGGATGGTAGGAAGGAAAGAACGAGCGAGACGACGCGGTGTCGTATAACTGATGTGACCAGAGAGCTCGAACGATCATGCAAGCTTTACGTACATACGTACATACTTGTACACATATCATATTTAAATATACGCCATATATGTATATACGTACGCACACCCACACACACACACACACATACATTGGTCAAAACGTACCTTTATAGATGTCGTTGAATTACGCAAGCGACAGATCGGCGTCGATTGGGCCGCATTCCGCTTTCAACCGCCGGTCTCTTCTCTCGTCACATATATCGCGAATATTAGAACCCCTGTACACTATACGGCTGTTGCCGTTTTATTCGCGATATACACGTTTCCGTTACGAGGTGCGCTGTGTCATCGCAATAATTGCGCTTGGCGCGATCATTATCCGAGAGGATTTGAAACATCATAGCTGCCCGCTAATCGTACGTTTTTTTTTTTATCGATATGCGTGGGTGTACGTATTTATACGAATATATACAGGGTGACAATTATAAGACGACTATGTGTTTTCTCAAGAGTCTCGGAGATTTTGCGACTAAGAAAAATATGATTTTGAATGGTTTTTCAAGTCCTCTAGGAAAACATTGTACAGCGTATTTTTGTTATGAATAGTATTCGCTATAAAAAAAATGAGCATTCTGGGAAAAAAATCAAAATTCCATTCTGAGTACGAAACTTCCTATACGTCACGAATCTCGATGGATACTTTTTCAAATTGTTGACACGAATTTCAGCTTTCACTTAATATACGTCATTTCATATTGTTGACCCATGCGCGTGTGGAGAAACGACTGCGAACGAAATCTGTCGGAACTTCGCTACGGAGTAATGGATAGATCCAATATATATTTGGGGTGGGAGGTGCATGTTGAGCATTTTTGGAATTATCGTCCTGTAATTCCTTAAGGGGCTATTCTACTGTGATGGCTCAAAAAAATAAGCTATTTTTAATAATTTTTTTTTCGGAACTCTTGCATTTACCGGTACAAACTTTTTTTTTCGCTAAAAGGTACACTCTTACAGAATGGAAAACAATTTTTTTCTGTTGCATATACAGTGGGTAAAAAAATATTTGCACATCACATGTTTTCACATTATCCTGCGAAATAAAATAAAATACTCTGGCATTTTTTTTTTCGAGGAAACATATAATGTTCGAAAAAAATTAGTAGGATAATATGAAAAACAGGCGGTGTGCAAATACTTTTTTACCCACTGTAAATGTAGATTTATTTAACAATTGATAATCGTGTAAAGGTATGAACAAAAAAAGTATGTCGCTGGCGTTGACGATTTGCGCTCTCCAGGTAATCTGAAACCAAAAATTCAAAAAGATTCTTAATCTCTATGAGTGTCGCTACCGCTGGAACTAGAATTATTATTTTATATTGCAAAATAACAAAATGGCGTCGTTTTTTTTAATATGTTCGAAAAACACGTTTTTTTTTGTCATAATTTGGGCGAAAGTATAAGTAAAAATTAATATTTTTTAACGATTCTAGTTCGGGCGATAGCGACACTCATACAGATTAAGAATCTTTTTGAATTTTTTGTTTCAGATTACCTGAAGAGCGCAAATCATCAACGCCAGCGAAATAATTATCTTTTTTTCATGCCTTTATACGATTATAAATTGTCGAATAAATATACATTCATATGTAACAACAAGAAATTCTTTTCTATTCTCTAAGAGTGTACCTTTAAACGAAAAATAAGTTTGTACCGATACATGCAACAGTTTTGGAAAAAAAAATTATAAAAAAAAAGCTTATTTTTGAGCCTTCACAGTAAAATAGCCCCTTAACAGTCTACCGTATAAAAATGAAACCTACTTTGGTCAATAGAAAATTTATCTGGGGAAAAAAGTCTGTAGACGAAATTCCTGTTATCCTTATTGTTTCACAGATAATCGCTCTCAAACGACTAAGGCTATATTTGCTCAACCCGCCCCGATAGTGGGCTAAGTTGCGCATGGGTATGAGGTCAGTTGAGCAAAGTAAGAATTGCATTTAAAAAATCAGACGTATGCAACATGATTTGGTACAATGCAATAATAAACCAACAGTTGCTTGTTAATTACTTAGATTTTGAAACATTAACATTAATTGCAATGAACTTTGAAATATTTCTTCTCATACAATGGTAGAAGAAAATCTTTCAATCACGTTTTTTTCTTTTGGGTGCAAAAATACTGAAACGCCCCGTGTTACCGTCTTGTGCGCCGCATCGCAACGGGCAATGGCGTTACGTGTTCCCCTCCCCCATACATCTCTTTTCGCCATTTGATGCACCCGCGTTCGGTGCATCAAATTAGTTTTCGAGATATTTTGATTGCCCAACTTACCCGATTGCTCAACATGCCCCTCCCTATCCTACCTTTTTTAAATCTCTTGTGGGTTCATAGAATCGAGCCGAATATGCGTTTCGTATCGTCGCACTTTGATTCTTGATATTGTTACATTGCGGTCTCAAAGTCCAGATGAGAGTCCTATAAGGATATTTGTACTGTTGTATGTATATATATATATATATATCCATATTTACAGATATACTCGCGAACACGAGTGTATCGTGAGCTTGGGGTGTTGGTTGATTCTCTTGTACATGTGTCAATTTATATATATATATATACAGTGTGTTCCCGGACGGAATGTCATCCCTGAAATGGGGGGTTGGGGATGAAATTCTGAGTCGATTGATATAAGCATGTATGGTTCCCAGATCAACCCCTGAATTATTATTAATTTTTAAAGACGGGCCAATCAGGCGCGCCCGATAAGCGGGCTTACGTCGGTGACCGATACGCGCGTGCAGTGGTGCCAGGCGGAGCGGTGCGCCTACCGTGCTCCGCCAGGCACCACTACACGCGCGTATCGGTCACCGACGTAAGCCCGCTTATCGGGCGCGCCTGATTGGCCCGTCTTTAAAAATTAATAATAATTCAGGGGTTGATCTGGGAACCATACATGCTTATATCAATCGACTCAGAATTTCACCCCCAACCACCTATTTCGGGGATGACATTCCGTTCTGAGACACCCTGTATATATATGATACATTCGGAATGAACGCTCTGAGCGGATAATGCTCCGAGGTAATGCAATAATATATATAGCGAAGCACGTAATGACAATAATGATCTGGAAGGTTCACTCCGTGCAAGCACGACGTGTATGTATATACACACACAAAGACACACACACACACACACACACACACATATACGCACATATATATGGCTATATAAAGATTAAAGAAAAACGCATGAAAAAAGGTACACCGCAGCAGCGTGCAGCCCGCGATCGATTCAAAAGCGCGCGGTTTATCGTTCACGATGTAAGAATCATATAACGGATATCATTTGCAACAAAGATCGTACCACGCTATCAAATGGAAAGAGGAAAAACATCCGCGTACGTAGAATTAAGAACTGCAGTGATTGAAAAGCCCTGCAATTTTGAATTATCCCTTAATTCGGTATACTCACGGCTGATCCAATTGATAAATATATATATATATAATTTGATATATGGGTACCATTATTGGATGGTCTTGATGATTTCCTGCGATTTCGTAATCACTGGAAAATTTCTGATCAACGATTTTCGACAATATACCAGGTGCGCGAAAATCATCGCGTTTCCGCACTTCGTAAGGGCAATTATATGAAGCGCGTTTGAGAGTGGCCGAGGGTCGTCCTTTTTATAAATTGAATTCATTGTAGTCGCGGAGTTTTATTGTAAAATCTCGCGAGTGTGTTAGGCCAGGAAATGTGAATGGTTCGGTAGGCACGATACAAAGGTGTATGATAGAATAAATGAAATTTATATGTCATTGGATGCGAGGATACGGTGCGGGGAGAGAGATAGCGAGAGAGAGAGAGAGAGAGAGAGAGAGAGAGAGAGAGAGAGAGAGAGATAAACACACACATACACTCAGATCAGTTCCTGTATACTGATGCCTCCCATTCAAGGATATTATCTGAATTGCAGACCTCTCCATAAAACTGCTGCTTGTGGCTTGTAAGTCGGCACCTCATGCTATAATACATGCACACCACACACATAAGTATATATAAATCTATATGGGAAATGGTGATTTTGAAGACTTCGGGAACCTTTCTCAAAGCAGCCAACGGTCCCAAAATCACTTTTAGAATAATGTAAGTATATTTATATAAAAATCATTTCAAGGGCCGTCTCGTCCTCAAAGTCAACAATTATTGTTAAAAAATATTTACGGATTGTTTGTAACGTATATATAACGGGTTGAAAAAAATATATGTATTTATTATTATATTTATATTATGTTATATTATATTTATACTCTATTATATTGTATTATATTTTATTGTATTGTATTATATTATATTGTATTATATTTATATTATTTATGTATTTTCCTGTGTTCCAAAGTATACCCTTACGGATTTTTACGTATTACCCTTCCCAATTGAACCCAATCCTATCCCTCCCTACCCGCACTTCGCAAATCTAACCTAACGTTCCGTTGCGTTCACAGCCGTCTTAAGCTACACTATACCGCATTTGCCGAGGGTACGAGGAAACTGTGGAAAACCCATACCGGTATCGATGGACCCACATTCTTCTGATTCTCTCGTGCACAGACTTTCACTCGAGTATCTACACCCAAGTATCAGAAGTATTGGCCTTCCGCTCGCTGATTGATGCGCCAGCCGGCGCACGGCTAGGCGGTAACCGCTCCGAGTATCGGCCATGCACAACGCTGCTTAAGGCCTTATTTTGTAATTTTGTAATTGCGATTTATTTTATGGTTTCGGTGAAAAAAAATCACAAAATATGCCCTTTTTTGGCTTCTTGAGTGGCCTAAGGCCTTAACTCGATTTATTTATTCATATAGTCGCGATATCATACTGTTACATTCAATTAACGTGTAGCTTCTCCTCACGACTTTTGACGAAATAACTGCTCCTCACGTCAGCCCCACAATGCAAGTAAAACGCAGTGAACTTATATTTGATACCCATTATCCATACACATTATAAATAAGAAGTTCGAAAAAAACAAAGTATTCGTGAGATACCAACGCATATGAATACATATGCGAGTATTATAATTTTGTCTCCCTCCCTCTCTCTCTCTCTTGCTATCTGTCTCTCTAACAACCGCAGAGATAGCTTTTTTCTGACGTGACGTAATCGTACGGAATTGTAATTGCGAAACGGGAGCATGCGATGTGCTCTCTCTCTCTCCCTCCCTCTCTCTCTCTCTCTCTCTCTCTCTCTTTTGCTCGCGCTGCATCAATTTTTTTCCCCGTGGCTAAATCGCTCCAATCTCAGGACCCCGATTATAGCTGGATAGCAAAAAGAGCTGCAATCGGGTAACCGTTCGTTCGCATGAACACAAACACACACACACACTTGTATCATGCGGTTTGACGACACAACCCGGGCTTTCGCATGTTCATGTGCACTCGACTACTAGTGCTGTAATTCCCGATAATCGTCATCCTGATGTAATCAAGCAACTCGGAGGAGAGAGGGAGATGCACAGAGAGAGAGAGAGGGGGGGGGGGGGATATCGACGTGTGTACAATTATCGCTGTTACCCCCCGACGACCTTCGCGCTATAATTTCACGAAGACAAATGGATTTCTGCGTTTTATAAAACTTAAATAGCATATAGACGTAGGTTTACCGTGTGTGTTTATATATATATGCACACACAGATGCATACGTATGAGCATATAAATTATTGTGTGTTTTTATACTGGTATTATATGGCGAGGAAGGAAATGAGAGATTATGCCGAGAGTAATACAGAAAACGGGAATTCAACGAGTCCGCAATGATCATTCTGTTTGTCAGTCATTTCTTGAGTG
This sequence comes from Ophion ventricosus, assembly GCA_963932345.1. Taxonomy (NCBI): domain Eukaryota; kingdom Metazoa; phylum Arthropoda; class Insecta; order Hymenoptera; family Ichneumonidae; genus Ophion; species Ophion ventricosus. The sequence goes on from OZ010716.1 coordinate 25,812,054, forward strand.
CCTTGATTGACGTTGACACAGGTAAGAGAGAACGAGAGACTGAGAGAGAGAGAGAGAGAGAGAGAGAGAGAGAGAGAGAGAGAGAGAGAGAGAGAGAGAGACTCGGTAATTTTTTTGCTCGCACGCGATATGCCACTCTTACGATGCGAATAATGTTGAAAAGTTCCAACTAACGACCCCGAGATGTCTCATCTGATTCGATAAATTTGTGTTCTGGTTTTACGAATAAAGTTTTCTCGAGAGACACACGAAAGTTTGGCGGCTGATTTGTTTTAAATATTGCTGGGAAAATGGCAAGTTAGAGGAAATTTTCGTGGTACAACCCTCCAAATCCTTTAATAAAAATTAATTTACTAGGAAATGTAAATATCCGGCAATCGATCACTTAAATAAATGACAAGAATAATCCAAACACGCAATAATGCATTTGATCTAATTTGGCTTCTAGATTAACCTCAATTGTCAATTCGTTATTCAATTTTGGTTCAGTTTTAATGAATTTTCAATTTACTCTAACTCAATAAAATCAAATGGAATTAACCGTTAATTAAATTCAGATCTCATCCATCCGTTTCCATCCAGATTTCATCCATTTTTCATTTCGAAAAGTGACCGATATTATATTGAAAATTGATAATAAATTGAAAATAGGGGAATGGACAAAAAATCCAATTTAATGAATTTACGCATAATCGAAATAAATTCTATCTTCAATTATCCCCCAAGTATGAAAGAGTTCCGAATAACGTATCATTAATCAAAAAATTAATTGACTAGGAAATGTAAATATAATTCGACAATTGGTCACCCAAATAAATGACAAGAATAACCCAAACACGCGATGATTTGATCTAATTTGATTTTTAAACGAATCTCAATTTATAATTCGTTTTTTTAATTCTAGTTGAATTTTAATGAATTTTCAATTTACTCTCACTCAATGAAATCAAATTGCATTAAAAATTAATTGAATAAAAACTTAATTATACTCATCCACGATTCAGTTCAATTCTATTTAAATTATTTTAATTGATTAAAAAGAAACGTTTGAAATTCTATTGAAAGTGAATAATCAATTGAAATTGAAAAGAATGAACAAAAAACAAATTAAATGAATAAACGCAGCATCGAAATAAATTATTTCTTCAATTATTCCTCAAATATGAAGAAATTTGGCATTACGTATTGCCACACAATCTAAACTTCGCGGACTTTACAGCCACGATGAGAAATTTAATGACGAGAGGCAAGATCGCACAGGTGATCGCAAGGAGTCCAAAGGATCTGCGAACGGTGGTAAAAATTTGACAAAAAATACAAACAAAAAGAAAAGAAAAACGAAACAGCAATGCCTCCGTGGCGGACTCGTGAATATTACTCCGACACTTCTCGCTTCTGGCAATATAAAATTCGCGCGAGTTAGGGAGCGCATCAGTGCGTCCCGAAACGATCTCGGGAGGCCGATGACTCTGGCAAAAACGATTCCCTTAAAAGAAGAAATAAGAAAAACGACAACGGACACGCCGGGCGTAAAGGGCTAATTTTTCATTCGTCTTCTTCATACGTGTCTCGCCTTTTCTCCTCTCTCTCTCTCTCTCTCTCTCTCTCTCTCTCTCTTTCTCTCTACCTGTCCTATACGGTGGTCACTCTGGCAGTTCATTGGCTACGAGTGCAACAGGGTGGCGAAATTAAAATAAAAAAAATACACATACACAGACACACATATATATCCAGAAATAAAGAAAAACAAAAGAGGAAAGGGTGGACGATTTCGTGCCATGACGGTGGCCACGCGGGTCGACCGGAGCAGGTCGCCGACACATACGATGAGCATCCATCATATGCGATCCGCAGCGAGGAAGAACGGACGGCGGGGGAGGAGGATCTTTTGCCTCCTTGAGGCATAAAAACTCAATTACCGTCATTAACCGAACGGCTGCCGACCTGATCCTGACCGATCGCTACCGGGATCTCCTGCGGCTATGCACGACATATTCTCGCCTTTAGGCTTCTCTATTATATATATATATATATATATATATATATATATATATAAATACATAAAGTTTTATGCATTACTGAACCGGACTCCACTTCGCGCTGTCGTTCATCACGAATCTCGTGTACGCTTGAATTCCGTCGACATATCCCTTTCCCGTTGATAAAGCCCGCGAAAGGGTCAAGGGAGATCGGACTAGTTAATCTTTCACGAATCACGCTATAAATTGCACCCCGGGAATCGCAATTAAACGCGCTCGCTCACAATAGAAACTATACTTTTGTTGTAATTCGGAACTTGATAAGGGGACTGTATACTTTTGATGCTTCGCGATTTTTCCTTTCTGGTGGCAAATATTTTCATATTTGCCATCGAGTATATATATATATATATATATACAGCGGCGAGCCGCGAGCTGCGGCGCTCGTCGCGCTCTGGTCGTTATAAAAATACGCAGTTTCCAAATAAACGGAGGAAACGGTGCTCTTTGGCCTGGAAGTAGGCGGTGACGAGAGCTTTTGCTCGCTGCGATAATATACCAGCTATTTCTGCGCATTATACAGGGTGTCCCAGGACGGAATGTCATCCCTGAAATGGGGGGTTGGAGGTGAAATTCTGAGTCGATTGATATAAGCATGTATGGTTCCCAGATCAACCCCTGAATTATTATTAATTTTTAAAGACGAGCCAATCAGACGCGCCCGATGAGCGGGCTTACGTCGGTGAGCGATACGCGCGTGTAGTGGTACCTGGTGGTGCGGTGCTCTGCCAGGCACATATTTTCGATTTGTACGTGGTAAGAATTCTCAAACGGCGTTGATCGGGGAACAGTGCAGAATTCAATTGGATTCCAATGCGGACTCCCGACGTACGGTGGCCTTAACAAATCTCTATAGTGATGTGGGTACATCTTGGGACTCCCCCGACAAATTTGTGCACGGGATCACGGGAAGACATTTTTTTGGAAGATTCAACGAATTACGGTTGAGAATTTCGAAATAAAAAATTCTCGAACTATGTTAATCGGGAAACGGCGCGGTATCCACTTGGATTCAAATGTGGACTCCCTATAAAATCCCTATAGGGATGTAATAGGATCAGGGAACTCTCCAATACATTTCGGCATGGGTACATATATATAACGAGTTTAAAATATCCTTTCTCTCTCTACTCTCTCTCTCTCGCTCTCTCTCTTATTTTTATTTTTACTTTGATTTGCATTATTTTTGTTTTTGTTTATATTTTATAGATTCACATTCTCTGGTTTTTGTTTGTTTTATATCGATTTCCTTTAATTTTTTGTTTTTTGTTTTGCAAATGAGGATTGCATGCCAGAAGACGTCTCTGTTCTGGAGCATTAATAAATCTAAACTAATCTCTTTTGCTCTCTCTTTCTCTCTATCTCTCTCTCCCCCTCTCTCTATCTCGCCCTCTCTCTCTGTCTATCTGCAGGTAGAACGAATCCTCGCCAATTACCATAGTATAACCCTACTTGAATGCAATGCACATGTAAATATATAGGTGTATATAAATATGTGGATGCACACATGCATACACACGAATGTCACAAAGAATAGGTATGCTCACAGCGGTACTCGTTGAATGCAGCAATCAGTGGCAATTATGAATTTTATTATTTCGCTTGTGCACTCGCGAGATCCAAGCTCCACAAAAACATATATATATATGTGTATATGCTTATGTAATGTATAACGCAGCTGCAGTTCTGCCATACACGCATCGCTGTAACGTGCATGGACCATTACATGTGAATTCATACGAAAAAAGCTTTGCGGTGAGATTGCACCTTGCTGTAATTAGTAACTGAATCCACAATTCCAATTTGGTATTCATCGTTGAGTCGTTATCAGCTATAGAGAGACGTGAATCGATGCAGTGGAACGCGTGCGGTTTGACACGAGCAGGCCATTGCAACAACTGCAAGCTACGCCACTTGCAATTAGACTCTATCGAAGAGGGACAGAGCGTAGAAAAAGTGGAATATATACGCGTAATAAAAAGCGACTGCTGCCGGGAGTGCAAAATTAATTTTCAAAAGGGTCAAACAATTCAAATGTCTAATGATAAAGCTCGAAGGATAGTTATTATAAGAAGTCATAAATCATTTACATCGTCGCGGGAGACGCGAGGGGTGACCAATGTGGAAGGACGTGGTGTATGATTGCCAGACACATCTTCGCACAATAGTGAAAATGATTTATGACTCGTTACAGTAATTATTGTACGAGCTTGTGTACGGTAAACTTTCGATAAGTGTTCGCGTATGGAGTTGTACACCGGTGGGGGCGGGGGGCGAGGGAGGGGGTGGATACTGTGTTTTTTCGTAAGCTCGTAAGAGCTCTTACGATCTCATTTCGTTAACTTTTGACCCGTGCTTGTCACTCAACTGTTTTCCATTCCTTAAAAACTCTCGCAGAGTGTTGTCGACAGCTACTCGTTTTCTAACGCACTACTGTATCGTATTAGCACGAGGGTACAGGGAAACTGTGGAAAACCTGCACCGATGCAGGTGGCTATGGTTTTACTGAGTTGTCAGTTGCGTCCATCATCAGAAAATCGGTAACGCTGACGTCTTGATCGGTAGTCGATGCTGCGGCTGAACAGTCACCCGCCTGAGTACTGGTCAAGATCAATGCTGCTTGGAAGATCAACCAAGCCGCACACTCCCGACGCTTCGATTAATTTCGATCCTTCAGACATTTATAACCTCATTGACTGGTCTGATCAGCAATTACTTCATCCACTATGATCTGTTATCCTGATTTTTTTTCTTTGTAAATTCTCGCAAAATGCGCGGCCCTCGCTCTTCTACGACTTCCCAACTTCCCGCCAATTTCTGCATGGCCTTTTGTTCAATTGTAGAGCGTTGCGGTTGCAGCCATACCTTGCATCGTATCACATTTCGGCTGGTAAGGAAGTGGCGAACACGGGTTGACCGTCGGCTTTGATGGTCAAGAAAAAATTCAGGCTTAAAACCTACTAAAACGAAGATTTACAAGAGTTTTCTTAAATATTCGCCCTGGAAACCAAAAAAAAAACCTAATCTCAATTCAAAACTTCCCCAAAGGAGGAACTACGACAGCCCCAGTGGATGTACCCGATTGGTAGGGTACGCCGACCAGTGAATCCCGTGCAGAAATATTGTCATGGATACGGTCCGATTCGGACTAGAATCCTGGTTTCTCAATCGGGATCCAGTCGGATGTTGGATCGGATCCGGGAGCGAAATATAACGCTCGCAAATCGGATTCCAGCCAGGATTTCAATCCGGTCTATTGAGGACTCTAGTCAGAATCCAAAAAGAAACTTTGCATAGAATCCAGGCTAGAATCCCGAACTCCTAGAACAAGATCTAGTTGGATATCGAATCGGATCCCAGTGATGAATGTAAAAACCACCAGGAGATACCGATCCGTATCAGCTGGAGACGCTGGACGTTTTTTGAAATCATTTATTCAAGGACCTGAAAAACATTAGGTAAAAATTGGTGTTACAGTATAACTGTCAAAATGTATATATTGTAATAGCAGAATTTCGAACAAAATTCTTTATATTTAATAAAAAATTTCGATAAAACAATATATAGACCTTGAAAGACATATACTTTCTAGAGAAAAGTGATATAGGTTACTTTTTCTAAGTAATTATATTTAAATTAAATGGAAATCATTCGAACTAGAAAATATGTATTTAATTTGCTATTTAATTCGTATTAAATTCTTGCCACCACGTCTCCGCCTTGTGGTACACTACACGTCCATCTACTGGTGGTCAAGTGCCATTTTGTTCATTCACTGGCGATTTAAGCATTTCGCTACTTATTTATCAATTCCTCATATATTATTTGTTGCAATTACTTCGAATAATGTTTTCTACTATCAGAATGATATCTTCTCTTAACTAAAGCAATTAGAAAGATTCTTTTGACAATGTTTTCATTCTACAGTTCATCTAAATCCTACAGTATCGTTATTCGTCCATCCACTGGTCGGTTCACTTTACCCCGTGGTTTGGATCCAAAATTCTTCAGCAATGCATTGGCCCATCGATTCGTCTAGCAAATTGATTCATTGACTTTAGAAAATGAAAGTTCCTATTAGCTTTTCAATCGATCGCCATCAACATTGGCTAATGTTGTCAGCGATTAGATCTTTCATCAGGTTGATGTCGGCACATCGGGCATTGCGGGATCCACATGGATTGAAGAATGGATCGGATGGAAGTTCTCATGAGGAACGTCTCGTGGATGTACGTGCGGCAATGGTACCGCGAAGGCACCAGCGAGTAGTAACGAATTGCAGGATTGTTCCGGACCAAGATGCGCACATGCGTCCAAGGGAGGACACGCAGGGCCACGCAGTTGCGCAGACGTTGCCTGCGTTTGATAGGATGTATATCGAGTGTTACCAAACAAAGGGCCTTAATTGATGGTACTCAACGGATACAGCGACGCAGTTGCGCCCTTTTGTCTATTGATGGTTCACGCTGTAGGAAAGACTCTGTTCCTTCATCTCCTGCTGATCCTTCCTTCTCCCGCTCCTTCAGGACTCGCTTCTCTTCCTTCTTCATCCTGCAGGTCGACGCGCTGGTAACGCACGCAGGTTCCTCCACAATGGCAACCCTTAATGACTCGACGAGAGCCGCCAAAGCCCTTGCATTCGAGCTTTGTGGTACTCTCGTTGGTTGCCTCGCTCGTTCCTCCTTCCCGTGCCGTTTCAATCTTTTCCCCTTTCCTTACCCTCCTCGTCCCTCACTTATTCCTTTCCTTTTATCTTATTTTACTTCCGCGGGCACCCTATAGCTCGGGCTATTAATTGACGTCGTTCCGTACCAACTTTGCCGCAAATCCATCTCTCGTCGCTCTCCCGCGGCTGTTGCGCTCCCGCTCCCGGAACATCATCGCGGCAACCTTATAGCAGTAAATAGCGAGAGAGAGAGAGAGAGAGAGAGAGAGAGAAAGAGAGCGGCATGTACAGAGAGGGAACCCCGCACGGTGTGACCCGCGGGGTTTCCCCCTCGGGGATGAGACATGGCGAATTCGACGCGCGCCAATCTCCATAGGATTTACTTACCCGCGGGGCGGCTCTCTCTCTCTCTCTCTCACTCTCTTTGGCTAATTTACTTTGCGTGCACTTAACCGGCGATAAGGATTCGTTAACTTTATACCCTTTACCCCCCTCCATACTCTCCCCTCGAACCGTATGAGTATAATGACTCTTGGAATTATCACGAATCCAGCCTCGCGTATATAATTGATAAACCGGATACCGTCGCATTCAATTGTTGGCTTTGAGACCACAACGGATTTCTCAAATTGGAATTTCTCTGTTTTTCGACCACTCAGTTTCTGTGAATAGAGCTGCGCGAGATGAAAAGCACGGATAATTTGGTCTTTTTGGATCCTAATGCGTTTTTTTTTCTGTCTCAATTTCGACCTACCGAAAAGTTTCAATATGCCAATTTTATCGCGATGTCGAGCGGGTGGATCTTTGGATGAAAACAAACATGAATTCTTGCTGAGATCGGTTTCTTCCCGCAATAAACGACGAGAAATTTGAACGAGAAAGCTTATGCCGCAAACTCCTCAGGATTTTTGAAGATTTTCCTTCAACTCGCGGGGAAGAAGAAATTATAATTATTCTTTGAGTTCTTGCATAACGCGTTGATAGAGAAGAATAATGAGGGATAAATATCCTTAGCAAATTCCGATGAGCCTCCGCTGGTCCCCGTGTCTAAAAAGCCAAACTGATTTGATCCTGTTGCATCTAATCTTAAGCTTTTTCGTTTTGATTTGGTTCTTTTGGATCCGAACACGTTTTTTCTGTCTCAATTTCGACCTACCGAAAAGTTCCAATATTCCAATTTCAACGTGATGTCGAGTCGGGCTGAATCTTTGAATGAAAAAAACATGAAGTCTCGTTGAAATCTATTGGCTCTGATCCCATTCTCGTTGCACCAATTCTGTACTGCTATGAAAAATTAATTAAGCCGAGATCAAGAAGAGCAGGTTTTTAAAAAGTGATTGGACATTTTTGTGATCAGCTTGCAATACGTGTATATGGATTATATTCAAATAATTTTTCATTTGAGAGTCAGAATGCCAGATCTAAAAAGGGCTTGTTCCGCGATCTCTTCGTGTCATCGCGGAGTGTGTGATCCGCTTGAAAAAAAGGAAGACCAGTCTCTATTTTTCGATCAATAATGCGCGACAAAAAACTTTCTCCATGAAGATGCAAAAATTGCCCAAAACATTGTAAAAGTTTGTATTCACAGGAATGTTTTTTTTTTCGCGCATCCAGGAACTATACGAAGCTACCATTCGTACTTCATGAAATCTTGAACGTAGGTGATGCTTTGAGCAAATTGGTGAGCATCACACGAGCAAGCGTAGGGCTGCAATTAAGCCGGGAAGGGTGCACATTTGCTCATTGCCGTTTGGACGGCAGGTGCGTAGAGGAAAACGTCGATTAGGAGACCGAGACCCAAAGAGAGAGAGAGAGAGAGCGAGACATAGAAAGAGAGTCGTGTACACGAGAATTTATGCTCATTGTAATTCGTGGCTTCGTGTGGATCCGCGCAATACCTCCACCAGCCGTGAACACAAATCCACATATATATGCATACTCCGCGTAGTCTTTAACTCTCGTTTAACGACGACACGAGCAATAACGAGAGCATAGGCCCTTGAGAAACGTGTAGGGGCGCGAGCAACCCGCGATAATAACGATAACGAGCATCTCAATTTTTAATACTCGTATTTGCTGCTACTCGTTGTTCCTGCTTTACAATTATTCTTTCCTATTTCTCTCTCTCTCTCTCTCTCTCTCTCTCTCTCTCTCTCTCTCTCTCTCTCTCTCTCTCCTTCTCTCTCCTCTCCGGAAGATCCAAGCAAAACACTTGCGTTTGGCGCAATGCGCACTTTTATTCGCTCGAGTATAAATCGTACGCTATCCCGGCTTGAATTGCAATAAATTCAAACGAGACAACGATCCGTAACTTGGCGAGAGAGAGAGAGAGCGAGAGAGAGAGAGAGAAAAAATAATATAATAATAACAATAAAAGGGAATACAAAGGTGGGCGATGGTTGGGGGATGGGCGTTTCTCGATTATTCTGTCGGCTACCTGAATTTCGCGCATAACACATATATAATACCCGTTGAAGAACCTTCGCCACGCTCTACGATTTTGCCTGTGCAAATAACAAAAAGTTATAATTCTCCGGTAGCTACCCCGCTGGATCCTGTGGGATCCATGCTGGAAGTGTTCACTGTATAAGTATATATATATATTTATACATATATATATTTATATATATAAATTCAGAAGAGAGAGAGAAACAGAGTAGATAGGTAGCCCAAGCTTTGTCGGCGAGGAGAGGATATGTCAGTGGCAATCATATCGGTAATTTCTCGGCTGATTGTCCCTGACCGCAGAGGAGGGAGACTGCGCGAGAGTAGCGAGGCTTCTTTCGCGAGAACATCATCGGCGAGTATAGCGAGAATATGGACGCACACCGGTGCGTACATATATATCGCACAGGGGAGATCCTTCTCTCATTTTGTTCCTGCCTTATTTGGTGGATGATAAATTCTAACGGGAATATATCCCAGCGGGGTGGTATATACTGTATGTGTAAGGTTTTCGACTGCACTCCGATACTCCAAGGCCCTAGACAGATACCGAGACAGAGAGATAGAGAGAGAGAGAGGGGGAGGAGGAATGGGCGAGATGACTGTGTGGGTATCGAAGATCCAGAGAGGATTCAAAGAGGATCCAGGAGGAGTGACGAGAGAGGGAAGAAAACAGAGAGAAAGAGAGAGAGAGAGAGAGGGAGAGAGAGAGAGAGAGAGAGAGAGAGAGAAACAGAGAGAAAGAGCGAGGATAAGAGAAGAGAGACGGGATCAAAGGATCAGCATAAACGATCCAATCAGTCGAGTAATTCGCCGTGATTGCGCGGAATTTGTGTGCGGCTATCGGAACTGCGCGATACCTTGGCTACCGTGTGCCCAAGTAGAGTGGATCCCCCCTTCTCTCTCTACCTCTCTCTCTCTCTCTCTCTGTCCCTCTCTCTCTCTTTCTCTCTCCTCTTGATCCCTCTTTGCCCCTCCTGGCTGGTCAGCCGTGAAACAATCGTTGGAATGAACAAATAACAACGACGAAATTGCATCGAGCGTTCCGGCGCCGTATATTATGCAGTCCAACGATATGCGTATAGACATGTATATATAAAATATAATATAAACAAGCAACATATATATGTACTCGGTAGTCGGAGCTGCATTGAGCCTGTGACCATTGGTCGGTAGCTCTCGATAAAATTATACACACACACGCACACACCCACACACACACACACACATATATATATATATATATATATATATATATATATATATATATATATATATATATATATATATATATATATATATATATATATATATATATATATATATATATATATATATCGAAAAACCGAGCCAAGGGAAAATGGATAGTACTCCAAGAGCTGCGGTATACGCTGCGTATTGCATTCTTAGGACATTTATTTTTCTCACACGGTACGCGAGCACATGGGAACTGAATCACAAGGATGTGCTTAATACGGGTTTTTTTCATGATTATTTTCTCCTGCTCTGTTCTACAGATATGACAATCCTTACGCAAGGGAATGCAACAGTTTGTATTCGTTAGAATTGCTTTGGACTTCTTGGTGTCCAGATACGTGCGGATTGTTTGTGAACGAGTAATGGACATGCGGGACTCGTATGATTTTTGTCCCTATCCGTGCAGAAATTTCTTAGGGATACCTAAGTTCCGATCACATCCCCATCGGGATATGATACAGATTCCGTAGAAGACATATCCTCATCAGAATCCAGATGGCGCCCACTACGTAGCACAAGGCGGAGACGTGGTGGCAAGAATTTGAAATATGTATTTCAAATACGTAAATATTAAATACATTTTTCTTAGAAAATGATATACATATCTTCTTAGTTCGATCTCCATTTAATTTAAAGATAATTACTTAGAATAACCTATATCACTTTTCTCCAGGAAATATGTCTTTCAAGGTCTATATATTGTTTTTTCGAAAATTTATATTAAATGTGAAGAATTTTGTTCGAAATTCTGTTATTAGAATATATAAGTTTCGATACGTATACTGTAGCACCAATTTGTTACCTAATCTTTTTCAGATCCTTGAATAAATGATTTCAGAAAACGTCCAGCGTCTCCAGCTGATCCGGATCGGCATCTCTTGGTGATTTTTACATTCATCCCTAGGATCTGATTCGATATCGAACTAGATCTTGTTCTAGAAGTTCGGGATTCTAGCCTGGATCCTATGCAATGTTTCTATTTTGATTCTGAATAGAGTTCTTAATAGTTCCGGAATAAGATCCTGGCTGGAATTCGATTTGCGAGCGTTGCATTTCGCTCCCGGATCCGATCCTATGTCTGACTGGATCCCGATTGAGAAACCAGAATCCTAGTCAGAATCGGACTGTATCCATGACAATATTTCTGCACGGGCACAATCATAGAGCTTTTGACAGAGCCAACAAAAATACGAAAGCTACGCGGCGCTCGTGTTTCGTGATCTGGGGATTCCACAACAAATTTCTGCACAAGGAGTCTTTTTTTTTCTTCATATGTTTTATTCTGTATTGGTTGGAAAATGTGGATTGCAAGCGAGAGGACATTTGGTCTTATAGTGCACTGATGATCATTGTCCCCGACTTTCTCTTTCTCTCTCTCTGTTGCCCGATGCTCCTAGGGGATTTCGATTTTAGAGCACGCAATAAACATTTCTCTCTCTCTCTCTCTCTCTCTCTCTATCTTTCTCCCTCTCAACATCCCTGGCTATGTTATGCCATCGTATGTAGACGAACCATGTATAAGTTTGAATTGGGATGAAACACACCCAGGTCCATATGAGCGAGGACAGTACAGAGGGAGAGCGTGTTCCACGTCCGGAACGATTATTACAGTCTCGTCACGAATGAGTTCATACGTCTAAGAGAGAAAGAGAGAGAAGCATTTATGCCGTAGAGAAAGAGAGAGAGAGAGAGAGAGAGAGAGAGAGAGAGAGAGAGAAAGTGGTGGGGGGCTATACGCTTCTCCGACACACGGTGAAGCATGGTCAATTAGAGATCGGGATCGTCACCCCCCGAGTCTCGCGTATCGGGTTACTCGACGTGGGAGGTCCGTCGCGTCTTTTCCGAGAGGATGAGCCCTTGGAACTTCGTAAGAGCCTCCCCCCGTATCTCTTCTGCCACTCTTCACATCCATAGGCCCATCTCTCTCTCTGTCTCTCTCTCTCTCTCTCTCTCTCTCTCTCTCTCTCTCTCTCTCTCTCTCTCTCTCTCTCTCTCTCTCTCTCTCTCTCTCTCTCTCTCTCTCTCTCTCTCTCTCTATCTCTCTCTCCCTCGTGGCAGCGCGCACGATAAATACTCATCGCGTTATTTTACCCCGCGGGTCTTCAGCATCTTTGTTTACAACAACTATCCCGGGGAGAAATTCTCGACCGCGCGTATACACATATGCCAATAATCGGTCTCGTTAACGTGAACATATTTCATGCGCCGACGCACCGAGAAAAAAAAAATTATCGGTTTTAGTATCAATTTATAATAATTTTATTGCGCAATTTCAGATTCAATTCAGCCCAATTCTTTGTTCCTTTAATTATCATTCATAATAATGGAGAAAATATAATTAAAATTAAAATAAATAAAAAATGTAACAAACAAAAGGTAAAGAGTAGAGTCATTAAAAGTTCTTCACGTAATTATCATCCCTACATTATTGTAATAATATGCGTATTGTGGTGTTGTCATTGTCCATTCCATTAATCACTGCAAGTCCGAAATAATTTCACGAAAATATGACAAAAACAACTCATTCCTCGAATGGCGTTAAAAGTGTAACGAGTCTCAATAGATTGACTAAATAATTTATGTTTATAAATTTAAATGCTCGCGTTAAAAATCTTTCGTAAAAATTCTCAATCATTATGCGTTTTGTTAGTTTCTCGCTTCGTTTCGATGCACGCGATCGCTACAGTAAATCCATGCTGAATTAATTTTGACATAGCTTTTATCCGATGCATAAAATACATTGACGAGCACATAAATAAATATTATGAACATATAAAAAAAGGACATATTTATGTCTATGTGATGTTGGCTATCAGTACGCTTGGCTGCTACGAGGATGATCCTCGAAGCCAACTACCTTCAATATCGAGACTCTGTATATACAGTATTGGAGAAAAAAAAGTACGCACTAGTCGAAATTTCTTACCGCACTTAAATTTACATAGCGGACTCAAAAATAAAAGTAATTGAATTTCCCAAGTGGCGTTTTAAAGAGGATAAGTTTACCTTTATTTTGCTTTTTTAGAAAATTCTCTACGATTTTTTTTAGCCCCGGTGCACACTTTTGAACGTGGCCATTTTTCGGCCATTTCTTGGCCGTCGAAAATTATCTACAAAGTTTGTAGAAAATTTTTTCCTCGGTTTTTCCATGGTAAACTTGAATAGGATATCAAAACCTACATTTTCATTTTTTAGAAAGTCTCGTACGATTTTTTTCACCCTAATATTGTATTTTTAGCTAAAAAAGACATGCTTTAGAAAAAAAGGCGTCATCGAAGAACTATAGAGTTTCAAAGAAAATGTCAAGAGGGTAAAAAGTTGCATGGGTTCATACTGAAGTGGTTAGAATTTTTTCAGAATTTTTTTTTACATTTTTTTTTTACCATTTTTGGTTGGAACTTTGATGAGTGGAGAGGCTTCCCTTGGGAATTATGGGGTCTAGGACAATATATTGAGAAAGGAAATTTGTTTATATATTCATTTTTAATTAACAACAATCTTTTTAGCATTTTTTTCTTTTTTTTTCATTTTCATTTCTTTATTGTAATTTACAAAAATAAAAAAAAACATTTTATCCTTTTAGGGGTTGATTAAAAAAAAAATCCTTTCTTAGTGAACATTTATGCCCCTTAAGTAACGTATCTTCCAAATTTCATTGAGATACAAGCAGGGAATTGAATTTTCCCATACAAATTTCAATACCCCGTTGCACCCTAATTAGGGATTTTTTTTTAAATCCTAAAGTATGCGTTTCATTATTTGTTTTGAAGAATATTTATACCAAGTTTCAAGATGATACACGCAAGGAATACAATTTTCCATACGAACTTTTACACCCCATACCACCTTCTTAGGAGTTGATTTTCGAAAAATTCTTTCTCAGTGCACCTCTACACTTTCTAAGGAGCACATATTCCAAATTTCATTTTTCTTTTTCTATCTCCAGCGGTTAAGGCTGTGCGTTGTCTATTTGTCAGTCAGTCATTCAGTCAGTCAAGGAACTGTTTTTCATGTATAGATAATATAATTCATTTCTTATTTTACAAAGATAATATATAGCTCTATAAAATGCTCTATATGATTCTAAAATAATTTTGCAATTATTCAAAGGGATCGAAAACTTTTGACCGGTACTATATATATATATATATAAATTCTTTGCATAAGTATGCGTAAAGTTCCGGCTAATTCGGATGCGACCAGGCGAAAAAGCTGCTCGAACGAAGTGGAAGAGACTGATCTCGGTGAGGCAGCGCAGACACACATAGGCTACGCACACGCGAACGTTATAATTTTTACCGCGACTGTAACATGAGACTGCGAGGATCATCCGCGAGAGTGGGAGAATGTATTCGCGCCTGTATATATATATATATACGTGAAATCGAGATTCAAGATCGTTCCCTGTCGTACTTTATAGGAGACGAGCAGACGACGAGTCGATGATCCTCTCGTCTAACGCATACTCGCACGCTCGTTCTTCACCCGTTACGTTATATATATATATATAAATATATAAATACACATGACCTGCCATAGACGAAACGATGTTTGCGTGAAGTGTCGAGGTGTCTCAAACGATTAGAAAATTACCATAATATATGAGAGTCCGCTTAACTCGCTTGAAAAAAAAAAAAAACGAAATTAAAGTCGAGTTCGACGGTCGAGTCGATAAAAGAATTGCTCGATTACAGGACGCATTGACAAATATTCGCATTATCACGCGCAATTTTATAGTCGTAATAAATAATGAAACGGACATAAAATCAATCTCTCTTAAGCAAAAGTGTACGATTAAATATGCCCCACTGTCTCGTTACGTCTCTATAAAGTTGACGAACGATCGAGGAATGTCAGGAGAGAAAAAAAAAAGATGGCAGACAAATAGACGAAAGTTTATGGCCGACGACGCAAACGCGTTTCAGGCTAAAATGCGAGAAAATTTATTACAGTAGGCGCGACCGGAGCAGCGGCGATGAGTTATTTTTCAATCGTTTTTCAAGGAGGCGAAATTGAACTGCTGCGGACTATGAGGAGGAGAGTCATCGTAGCTCGTTTATTACATTACTTATATATATACATATATTGTGTGCGGAGCGCGGAAGGCGAGAAAGCGACGTGCATTATGCGGTTTTGCTGTCGCTAATGCGTGAGAAATATGTACACAAAGGATGCCAGTACAAATTGCCGTAGTAGCTACCTCGTTTGCAATGTTGCCACTATAACTATATGTGTAGTATATAAACAACCGTTGCGAATCGCAATTCGAGCGGTAGGAAAAGTCTCCGGGGCCTCGTAAAATCCGTGATACTATATTTTCTCCAATGAGGGATGAAGAAGCGACGAGAAGTCGAGAAAACGATGGAACTGAGGTATGCAAACGCTAATAGGAGCCTCGAAGGAGTTACATTAGCCCAAAGAGAGAAAGAGAGAGGTAGGGATGGAAGTCTAATGGAGCCGGAGAAAATTATCGCCTCCGGGTGGTACGGAATATTGCCAAGTAGAACTAAAAGGGTTGCAAAGTGCGACACGAGAGAGAGAGAGAGAGAGAGAGAGAGGTTTTAAGGGCAAAGAGCAAAGGACGGGTATATGCCACCTTGTTGACTAAATAAAGGATTGCAAATTTGAGATTCCAAAGGCCACCCCCGGTGCTCTTGTCAGAAACGCCCCTCCGCCCCCATGGAAGTCTTCCAGTCCCTTTGGCCCTTCAGGTCCTTCCTTCGGCCGGTCAATCTTATACATATATATATATATATATATATATATATATATATATATATGTATATATATATATACAGCAGCCCTCGTACCAGCGGTCACCAATTTGTCACGAGGCTTAATTCGCACCCTTTTACACCCTTTACCTCATCTTTTATTCCTTCAACTCTGCTCGTCACAGTCTCCCTTTCTTCGCAGCCACAGCCAATTGTGTCCTGATCTCCGTGCTTTTTACCGGTGTCGCTGATGAAGGCGCGGGCGCGCCTATATGCGCCAAAGCCGCCAATTGGAGGGACAGACGAACTTACGTCGAACGACAATAGTTTGTATGGGTATTGATGACGATTGTGCTGAAATAATAGAAATTGTGCGGAAGTATTATTGGTTATTCGTCGATTGTAGCGGAAAAATCGTTGCTATATGAAAGCTTAAGGGCCAGGCTACGAGAATGTGACGAGTATGAAGAGCTTGAATTGTTTTGGGCAAATTTAGGGGCAAGTGGCGAGATCGGAATTTTACACAAAACTAAGGGATCTACTTTGTTGGGCCAAAATAAATTTTTTTTTCGATTTGCCGTATCCGAAAGGGTCAATGCTTAAGGAAGGTGTACTCTATGGTCCTGGCATAGCAGATCAGGTGTGAGTATGAAACTTTTCATTTTATTCGCACATAAACTTTAGTTTAAACGCGTTTTTCTCGAAACCACGTTTTCCAAGTTTGGGGAAGTGCTCCTACGCGCCCTAGATGAGCAATCGTAATGAAATTTGGCAGGTATGTGCACAACAAACATCTTCACTAGTTGAACTAGAAGTATCCAAAAACATTCAAACGTTTTTATTTCATTAACAAAAAACTGTAAACATTTTTGACAAAAAACTAAACTTCCCCTTCGATCGCTCACAATTTTTTTAATTTTTCGATTTTTTCGCTCGATTCTAGTTCGACTTATACACAATATTGTACAAAATAAAAATATGTTTGATTTTTTTGCTTCAGATCACCTGTCTAGGACTTAGGACTTCCGCAAGCGAAGAATATCATCGCCAGTGCACCGACGCGGCTCCTCCTACTCCCAGTACCATGTATTGTCAAACTTAAACAAATATTATCATGTTCAATAAAGACCGCTTAATAAACATACCAAATTTCAACATTCTATATTTAATATTTTTTCGCATAAAAAATTGGTAAAATATCGAACATTTTTTGGCCCAACAAAGTAGAAACCTCCCTTAATACATTGTCTTGTTAAGTTTAAGTTTCTTTTTATTGGAAAATATTGACACAAGCAATGAAGTTATTATTATTTAAACAAACTGCCGCCGTTGCTGCATGGCCAGTTGGTGTAAGACGTTCTCGTAGGTAAAATGGTTTGAAAAATGAAAAATAAAATAAAAAATGTACTCTTAGTATAATAGTTAGATTTTCGTAGGATCGGAAACTTATTTGAAATTTTGGAAACCACGAAAACGGCAACCTGTAGAAAAAAGTTCGATTTTCGACCCAAAAACAGCTTTTATTATTTGTTATCAACAAATGGATAAACATATCGAAAAATCATTCCGTTATACGATAGAAAATCTTATAAACTATGGCTCTGTCCGAATTTGACGTAAATGAAACTCCTAGATTTTGAGCTACGACTCACACCCTTTCATAACACAGTTTCGAGAAAAACGTAAAATCGTAAAATGAATAATAAAAAACGTAAAAACGTCATAGCTCGGTGTTTTTTTTTAATTCGTACAAAATCTTTGTTGCAAATTAAAGTTAAAAAACTAAGCCAGGGGTTCGCAAGTATTTTATAGTGGGATCCGGATACTTTTGAAATTTTTTGTTGAGGTCCAGAGCTAAAAAAAACTGCAAATATCAATTACAGCAAGCAGGTTATTATGGTTTCTCAAAAAGAATGTGCCTTATGAAAACACGTATTATTGGTCTTTATTTTTATTTTTCTCTTAAAAATAATATACTTTACTTAGGTTCTTAATGTGAGAAATCACACCTCCGATCTTGAGTCAGTTTTTTTTATTTTATAGTTTGCTTCTCATAAGGAACAACATATGCGAAGAGTGTCTTCAAGCTGGGCGTCCGTTAACCTCGATCGATATTTATTTTTCAAAAAATTCATTTCTGAGAAAGATGCTTCATATATATGTCGAGCCATAGTTGCCAGATTCAGAGCCAATTTTTTTTGCAATTTGCATACTTTTCTTAAACATGTTTATCCCAAAATTCTTCCGTGGGTGCAGATTTGTACATTTGCAAGGAAACATCTTCTTGCAAGTCGATTATTTCTTCCGTACTGTTATTTTTTTCAACTTTAGCTCGGTTTGAATTTAACTTGACGTCTTTAGAATCGCACACAGAATGAGTTAATTGAAGTTTTTAAAGATTTCTTGGCGGTCCAGTTTTCTACCCTCCCCTATAATAGCTTTAAAACTATTTAATAAAAAAAAATCATATTTTTGAAAAATCATGCATATTTTTTCAAACCTTAAAAAAATAGTGTGCTCCTTCCCGGTGCAAACCACCCGTGGAAAAACCAAAGTATCGGGCCGACAATTCCTCTCTGCACTGCAAAGCAAGCAAAAGAGAGCAAACTCGAAGTCATCCCGTTCTGTGAGACATTAAGAATATCCACGTTGAAGCATATCTTGTGATACATAATGCGAAAATCGTTCGGCCATCACTGCATTTCTCGCTCATTGAACGACGCAACAGGTTTTCAAGATCGGATATACACGTGTGATTATATCGCCCGAGAAACAAAAAAAAAAAAAAGTAACAACCAGCCCCGACCTCTCTTACGTGCACGTACACATTTCTGCAGACACGTACCGTCTCCCAAAGCTCGTTCCGTCTACTCGTTCCATTTGAATATCGCCTTCTTGCCCGTTAAGAGAATCACGAGAAGATGTATTAAAATAATAGAAAAACAAGGAATCGCATTCGCGTCATTACAATTTCGCGGTTATAGCTGCGAAAGCGGGAAAAGTGTGTTAGACGGATGGAATACACGTGCGTGTAATGGAGAGAATATTGAAGGGAAGAATTTACGGATATTCCGTATACATAGTATGGATGTTCGGCGAAGATCATTTCTTATCTTCGACGTGTAATAGAAAGGTAGATTACGTCGCAATTGGCGAAGAGATTCGAGAAACATATAATATGTTCTTTCTTCTTCCGATCCTGCAAGCCTGCAAGATTGTCTCTCGATGCGTGTGAGACCGGGGATTAGTGTTAAATTATAGACTTCTTACTAGAAGAGTGAGAAATATATCTATATACTTATATACATATGAACGTGCCTGCACGTAAAGAACGTGCAAGAATATCTGAAAGGAAGTCTAATGGCGATGCTAGAACAAAGGGTGGCCCGAAATATTATTTTTTTTTCTCGTACTTCCCAACGTTACTACTAAGCATTGCAATATTAAGTCAGAATGATCGAGATTGATAATGTAAGTCGTCAAAGACAGATCAATTTCACAGTGCGTAGATTATTAGATCGTACACTGACTAAAAAATTATTTTGATTTTAACTAGATGCGCCTGTTTGATTTTTTTAAATTTTAATTAATTAGATTTTTCGTAAAATCAAATTTCTCCTATTGAATTACATTATAAAAATTATTCATTTTAAATATATTTTTTTATTCAAATCAAAATTTCTTTAATATCGTCTGATAACTAAAAATTTTATTTATTCCTAATAAATCTGTAATTTGGTTTTATCGATAGTATGAGAGAAAAGAGACAGACGAAAAAATAGTACACTATTCAGCGTCTCAAAAATCTCATATCTTTGTTTTCATTAGACAACTGTTTTAACATTCTGCAGTTGAGAAAAATGGTTAGTCTTTCTATACATGAAATAACAGCCTTGTTAGTGAAAAAAAAAAGAAAAATAATTTAACTATGTTCCACCGCACGTTTACGTCATGAACCTATATTCCGTTCTCGTATTCGTGCGATATATCGTGTTTTATCTATATTTATTTAATTTAAATATATTTAATTCAATATTTAAAAAGGATAGTTTGAACAAATGAAAAAATTTATTTGAAAAAAATAGGGTCGTAGTAGGCCGCGAGATAAGGAAAAAACCTATTTGATTTAGATTCCATTTAAATTTATTTATTTTTGCCAGTGCAGGCACCGTCCCCCTATGTACCACTGGAGCACCGAAGTGGTCCCGGTATGAACTTTTCCACATATATATATACACACACATATATATATATATATATATATATATATATATAATGGAGAATCATGATAATGACATTTAACTTTGCAGACCTTCCTTCAAACAGCCAGATGTGCTTACATTGCATATAAATAACGTGTTTGAAATATCCTTCCTATATACAAGTATATATACATAAATACATTTGTACATTTTTTATGCGGTCAGGGCATTTTATCCTAGAGAATACCTATGCTTGGGTTCATTTGAGAGCCACTGTTCACAGATGTCCTCCGCCCAATTAGGCTCTGTGAGAGAGGCAAAATTACACGTTTCAAAGCAACTGGAATGAGACACAATTCATTACCCGCGCGCCTCCCTTTAAGCTCCATGCGCAAACGGAGTATTCACGTATATACCTATATATATACATATATATAAACATTCACGCATACATAAATATGTAACTATCCACACGAAAAGTTATTATGTATGCTCATATACGAGGCTACCTATATACTTTTGGAGTAGGATACACCTATACTCTGTGCAGTCCCGCGTAATTGGGGTATCGTCGCGCAAGCGAACACACACATATACACACACACACACGAGAACGCGAACCATACGTGAGCAGCTGTCCGAAGATTCCCTGATTCAAGGGAAAATTGAAATTCCAAATTAACCAAGTGCTCACCTTGGAGCATTTACGGCGAGCACACCATCGGTAGCAACGAAGTGCCGTACGAGGGTGAGCCGGCCGTCTCAATAAGGGTGCGAGCGCTTCGCAGCGGCTGATCCGTTACGTGCCGAAGAGGTAATCGCATTCGAAATTTTCTCTCGAAACAGCTGTCCTAGTAGTCATTGATATATATATATATATATATATATATATATATATATATATAGACATATATAAACGAGCTCAAAGAGTGTAGCTGTATTTATGTGTATTTTCGTTGAAAGTAACAGCCCTGGTGACAGCATCTTTCAGAGGCCGCGATCCACCTGATAATTACGCGACCGGAAAACGCTCGATACCCGCTCGTTTCACTTTTCAATTTAATTCCCATCAGGGCGGATGGTCTCGTGGTCGGAATGAAAAACCTCTCACCACTTTTCCTCGCCACGTCGTTAAGGTATTACTGGATGGACCGTCGGGCAAAAAGTTAGTCCAAAATGGGCGATTCTTGGATTTACAAGTTTCGATCGTGTCGTACATGTTTAGCCTCATAAATAGCTAATTTAATAATCAATTAACACTTAGAAATGTTAATTTTTCACTTTCAATAATCATTGAAGTCAAATTCGACCATATTGGCGTGTGCTTGACTACAATAAAAAACATTCTCCATTTTTAAATTTAATTAATACGTTCACATAATCTTATTACAATTAATAATTACCCAAAACTCAATATATATTGAGTTTTCCAATCATTGCTATTGATTCATCGTTAAAAAAAGGCGATACTTATCGTTACTCGAATTAATTTCTCGACAATTACTCAGTCGATTTACTTGAAACTTAGCATAATCAATCGCTTGGTCGTAAATCTTGATGATATAATATTTTCAGAATTTACGGTGATTTAGTTCCATTCGTTTTGCAACCATTAACCAGTCTGCAGACGCTGTTTTCCCATTAGCCATCGTGTTAAATTCATGTGTTTATAACTATTAAATTATTTACTGAAAAATTCTAAAATAATTCATGTATCATTATTCTATCAAGAACTATTATTCTTCAAATTTTGAAGAATTTTGGCGATTTTTTAATACCCATCCAGCAATACCTTAAATAAAAGTGGAAAGGAAAGAAACGAGAAATTGGCACGAATTTCTCGCCTGCAAAGCGGTGAATTATGTTTATTGTTCATTTGCGAAGGAGCAACTTTATAGTGCACGGGAATTTTGTACCCGAGCCAATAAGCGCCACATCGGTTGCACGGTACCCTCACACGAAGCGAAGGTCCATTTATGGCTGCCCGAGAACGACAAGTTGGAGTCTTTAAAGAGAGAGGTCCATTTTTAGTGAAGTGGAAAAAAAAGCGCTGGACAGAGGGATGAGGAGAGGGTGGAGAAGAGACGGAGAGAGAGAGAGAGAGAGAGAGAGAGAGAGAGACCCAATGTTTACGCGGCCGAAGTGGCCTATAATCAGGCCGTGGTGCACAAAACCGCAAGCCAACTATATTACTGTCATTTGCGAGGACGCGCCAAGGCAGAGAACGTTGTGATGTATATACACACACACACATATATATATATATACATTTGTTATATAAAAAAAGCGGTTGATTCCTCCCTCGCAATGAGAGGAATGAAATCGTACGAAATTAAATGACCGAAATCGTCGCCGTTATTATAGGACGTTGTTTGCCAACGATATATCCCTCCGTGGTCCGAGAAACGAATGTCCTTTTCAGGGCCGAATGAGATACAGGGCTGCTCACCGCCCATTGAAATGATAAATCCAGCTGCATTCGTCACGCAACACATCAGTCCTTCGAATGGAGAAAAATAAAGTACTCGAGACGTGTCGATCTCATATATCGAATTAAATATGTCTGTAGAATATATATATATATATATATATATATATATACATTTATCGGTACCGACACTAGTGGATTCCAGTTAAGGGGGGAAATATATGTAGACGACGAAAAAATAGCCAATTTGTATCATTTTTTTTGGAAAGGAACAAAACCTTTTACATTTATGAAACTTTAGGTACAATTTATTACTTAATTAAACTATTTAAATTAATTTTTTCATTAAAAAATATTGTAAAATGTGCGACGATATGGCATGGTTTGTGGGAAATCCAACGACGTCAATATTGATCTGAAAAATATGAGCAAAGAATTTTTTATATTTTAAGATCCAAATGCCGAAACTATACATGAGAAATGTTTTGAAAAATTAAAAATTAAAAAAAATAGGACACTTGAGTATAAAATTGACATTTTATACAAAATTTTCGTTCGTTTTTGCAATAAAGAAGTACTTTTTAAAAATGATTTTCATTAACAAGTAGGTATAAATCCAAGGTAATATTGTTATTGAGTTGTGTGAATAATTTTAGGACAATCGGTCATCTCGTTTTAGAGTTATGTTTTCCACAAGCTAAAGAAATGTAGTTTTGAGAAAAAACATGTTTGAAGTTTCGAAATACGAAAACTTCATGATTTCAGTGATTTACCGGCTAATGACTTACTTTACCACCGTATTCTTGGGATGTTTATTCAAAATATCAATGAATACATTTATCAGGAATAAATATATTTTTTTATATTAGAAATATAAATTTAAATATATATATAGATATAATTTAAATATATAAAAAATAAATATATTTATCAGAAAGACATTTTGAATTCATTTTATTTATGCAATGTTGGCTGACAGCACATTCGGCTGATCTAGTACGGTCCTCGAACTCAAAAGTCTTCAAAATCACTATATGTACATAGCACATGAGTACGAGTACGTATAACAACGCGTGAAAATATTTACAATAAAACTGGAGTCTTATTATTTTGGGGTGAACACTTGCCGAGAGCTGCACACCACGACCACATGAAGCCTATTAGTCTAATTGAAAAATGCCAGCGTCCAAGCATCAGAAGAGACTGACAGTTCATCGAGATCGTCTTTTTTCCTTCTGAACTCATTATTAGATTGTCTGATTGTAAGTGCGTGCATATGTTTGTGCACTGTAGATCGAGCGCGTCTACGGACCGGAGTATACGCTTGAGCAACACGTTTGTTGTCTCGTGGGTGGGCTAGAAGATCGTTTTTTTTTATAGCAAACGATGTGTCAATGATATATCAAACGCTAGCCTGGAGAATTTACGGGCTAGGAACATACGAGGTGCTTCGAATCTATCGTCAGAAAATTTCACATATAGGTTTGCACAGAGTGAGTCATTCGAAACTGAACACTCAAAATCGAGACGTTGCAAAGCATCCGCACATCATTCAGAAATCATACAAAAAAAATATTATCTGATTAACGGAAAACATTTCAATCGCGTTGTTTAATAATATATAAAAAAAAATGTTCGCTGCAGGAAGTATCACGTTCATTACGTTTCGAGCTAATTACCGGTTTGTTCATTTTTTCATATGTCAACGTCATCCCAAGGCCATGATAGGACCTTGATTTTGTTTCAAAAACAAGAAACGGAAGAGGGTATTACAATAAGGGATTCCATTTTCAAAAACGTGCAGTTTATCTTGCAATGAGTTCCGATTTGAAAAAAAGTTCCACTTTGAAAAAAAAGGTTCCACTTTGAAACTTTTCAATGTGTTCCACTTTGAAAAAAAAAGATTCCACTTTGACACCTTGCAATGAGTTCCACTTTGAAAAAAAAGGTTCCACTTTGACACCTTGCAATGAGTTCAACTTTGAAAAAAAAGGTTCCACTTTGATAAAAAGGTTCCACTTTACAATAAGTTCCATTTTGAAACCGTGCAATGAGTTCCACTTTGAAACCTTGCAATGAGTTCCACTTCGAAACTTTGCAATGAGTTCCACTTCGAAACCTTGCAATGAGTACCACTTTGGCAAAAAAGGTTCCACTTTGAAAAGCAAAGAAGCGACCGAAGATGCAGATCTTGACAAACTCTTCGAATCTAGACTCTGGCGTTTTTTTTTTGTTTCAAAAATCAATATTCATATGATTTTTGCGAGTGTCTAGTTTGTAGTGACTCACCCAGTATGTGTACGATGAAAGAAGGGCTGGAAGGAGTGGTGGTTAGCAAACAGAGTAGTAGATGAATCGGCTTCGAAATGGCCCAGGAGTATAGCAATGGCAATCGGTAATAATGTGCGGTGTGCCGAGAATGATGCCTTTACGGTCGCCACTGCGGGCTTAATTTATCGTTTTATGGTCCTTTCGAAAGCTGCGCGTACTGCTACGACGCTGGTGCACACTCGCTCGGTCAACCGATCAGAGAGTGACGGAGAGAGGAAGAGAGAAGTCCTTTTCTTGAACTCGACGCTTAAAGGTGGTCGCAGAATGGCTAATAAGAGAGAGCAAGCGAGAGAGAGAGAGGGAGAGAGAGAGAGACAGAAAGAGAGAAAGAGAGAGAGAGGAAAATGGGGTGACTAGCCGAGCTCCTAAAGTGACTGTGTATGTATATTGAAAGCAAAGAGAAAGAGAGAGGAGACAAATGAACCACGAAACAAAAGACATTGCGCGCACAATCCTGCGGCGCAACCCTGGGGCGTGGTGCTCAGGGCCATGGAAAACTACCCCTGGCTCTCACGTTGCTCGGATCGGTTTGCACATTGTGAGCGGTGAGAGAGAGCGAGAGGGTTGGCGAGTGTGGGAGGGCTAGAGAGACAGATAGAGAGGGAGTGATAGGGGGGGGGGGGAACTTGTATTATTTTACTGTTGTAATTATTGGGTTTACCTTAATTGGATTTAAGTCGAATTGTTTGTGACACGGCACAGCGGGCCTGCTGACTACAATCCCCTCTATGCGATCCTTGTGCTAATGCAACAAACTGTCTCCCTCTTTCTAATTCTCTCTATCAATCTATCTATCTCTCTCGCTGTCTAAGGTTCTCTTTCTAACGTTCTCTGTCCCCCCCACTCCTTCTAACGCGCTTTCTCTTCCGTTCAGAAATTTCTTAGGGATACCTAAGTTTCGATAGGATCCCGATCGGGATATGATACGGATTCCCTAGAAGGGATATCCTCATCGGAATCCAGATGGCGCCCACTACGTAGCACAAAGCGGAGACGTGGTGGCAAGAATTTGAAATACGTATTTCAAATACGTATTAAATACATTTTTCTTAGCAAATTAAATACATATTTTCTTAGTTCGAACGATCCCCATTTAATTTGAATATAATTACTTAGAATAAATAACCTATATCACTTTTCTCCAGGAATTATAAATCTTTCAAGATCTATGTATTATTTTTTTTCGAAATTTTTTCTTAAATGTAAAGAATTTAGTTCGAAATTATGTTATTAAAATATATAAGTTTAGACAGTTATACTGTAGCATCGATTTTTACCTATTCTTTTTCAGATCCTTGAATAAATTATTTCAGAAAACGTCCAGCGCCTCCAGCTGATACGGATCGGTATCTCCTGGTGATTTTTACAATCATCCCTGGGACCCGATTCGATATGGAAATAGATCTTGTTCTAGGAGTTCGAGATTCTAGCCTGGATCATATGCAACGTTTCTATTTGGAGCCTGCCTAGAGTCCTTAATAGTTCCGGATTAGGATTCTGGCTGGAATCCGATTTGCGAGCGGTACATTTCGCTCCCGGTTCCGATCTGATATCCGACTGGACCCCGATTGAGAAACCAGGATCCTAGTCCGATTCGGACTGTATTCATGACAATATTTCTGCACGGGCTCTCCTCCGAACGCTCTCTCTCTCTCTTTTTTCTTCATCTTTCTTCTCATCTCTTCTCTCTCTTCATCTCTCTTCTCGTCATCACCATCATCACCTCACTTTCTCTCTCCCCATTTTTCTAACGTTCTCTCTCTCTCTCTCTCTCTCTCTCTCGCACGCTCTCTAAAGTTTTCTTTCTCGATCTCTCTCTTCCTAACACACGCTATCTTTCTCTCTTTCTAACACTCGCTCTCTCTCTCTTTCTACAGCTCTCGCTCTCTCCTACCATTCATCCGCAACTCCTTAAGCTTACAATTATTCCTCGTTACATTTCATCTGCGATCGATTATTTACCGATATCCCGTTCCTGATTATGTGATCGGACACATCGATAAGTACTCTTTTAGTTTTTAATACTTTTTTCCGTTCTTCTGCACTACGGCGGGAACGAGCCGGAGATTATGCGGTTACGCGACTGTCGAACGCGCGAAATTAGGAATGGATTTATAACCAAGCTTCGGTAATACAATCACTAAAGTGCATGTACTGTGCAGTAGCAGCAGCAGCAGCAGCAGAAAACGTTGCACGGAATATGTAAAATGCTTAGTGAATTTCTACACGGTTTCACAACATAATTTGTTAAGTCGAGTAATTGTGTTGCACAATACGCGTCAGGAATTCTGTATATCATCGCGTTCCAGCTCGAAAAGCGTGGTGAACGATTGTATGTAGAAGCATATGCGTCTCCATATATACGAAAATACACATATATAGTAATAAATATATATAAATACATGTATATTGACGCGTACAAAGTACATGATCGGCGAATTTTACTATTGCCCGTTCATTTTCTTCATTTCATTCAACCCTAACCGTCACCAAAGCTCTACAAAATTTTCCTACTCTCCTCCAGGTCCGCGGAATATTTATAATACCCAATGCAATTGAATCTCTGTCAATTTTTTTGCAGAGTAGCCCAAATTCTTCGTCAAATGACATCAATCAATGCGGAGCACTGCGCGCTCGATTTATTCCACTCTTGCTATCACGATCAACGTCATGCCCCATTGAGGAGTTTCGTTTTTCGTTGCTTCTTTTCCGAAAGCTTCTCGAACGATCCCGGTTGGAAAAAAGTATTAGCATACGGGATTTTCTTATTTGACCGTACTTTGACTACGAGCTCGTGGGTGCAATGGTTTGGATAAAACGCAAACGTGTTGCTTGCTGGAATTTTTTGACGGCTCATTAGTCCGCAAAGTAACTGCACATATATATATATACACATATACACATAAAACGTGTAATTTGACATGGCTTTGGTTCGCCGACTTTTCTTGAGTGCCGTGATGTTCCTTCCTTGACAAGTTTGACAAATTACATATTTCCTTACGGGTTTTCAATTAAGGCTGGCGTGCCGAACGAAAAGTCGTTGCGACGAATACGAAAATGTATAGAAAAACAGTTCTCGATCTCGTTTTACTTCATCGCAACGCTCCTATGCTGCTCTGTGTAAAAAAATAAACGGATAATACTCCAATGTTGTTCTATCGACGTATGACAAATTCTATTATAAAAAAAGACAATAATTTCGGTATGTGTATATATCGATGTAGAAATCTTGGTAGGTGAGCGACGGAACGGGGATTTAGGAAAATAAAACAAATAAAAATGTTTTGTTCGTTTATTTTTTTAATTTAATTTAATTTATTAACCCATTTTTAATTCAGTTTTATTCGTTTTAATTGTCAAAATTTAATTTTATACGTTTTAGTTTGATTTATATTAAATTGAAAAAAAATATTCCGATTTATTTCTATTTCATTCAATTTTATTTACTTCAATATTTTTATTTGAATATTATTCATTTTTATTTTTTTCATTATATCTACGCGGGCACGCTGCCAAATTAGATCCTAATGCGATGCTTGCTTTCTCTCTCTTCCTCTCTCTTCCTCTCTCTCTCTCTCTCTCTCTCTCTCGCTCTCTCTCGCTCCCTCCTTCTCCCAGGCACGACAATATGATGAATAGTTCGCAGGTCGTACGCTATACATACGATTTCGATGCGTCGTAACTATATAACGTTGCTCCTTCAATCAGATACTTTTTTTTCATTGTTTTTCCGCTGTGTGGTGCGCTGACCATCACGATCGAAGCGGGGAGCGGTAGTTAAAAGATGGCAGTGCTACCATCATCAATATGCGTCACGAAGTTATACACACGTAGAGACGTATGTGCATACGTATCCGGGTGCATACGAGTGGCTGTTGCACGTGTGCGTGCATATTTGCCTCAACACATCGACACGATTATTTACTCTGTACGTGTAGCACCTTAATTATAGCGCCTTCTCTTCTCATTTCGTCCACAAAACGACATCGTACGGTCGCACAGGATTTTGGATCGTTCTACGTCAAGGATCCCGCGGTGAATTCAACGATTCCTCGTTTTTCTGCACTTCCATGTATTGCGGTTTTTTACTTTTGCGGTTTTCCTGAAAATTATGTTTTGTGGAACGGTGGCAGACGTATCGCAAAATTTATTGGTCCGATTCACTTCGAATTTGAACGGAGCATAGTTTATAACATTTTCTATCGGATGACCCGGTGATTTTTCGATATTTGACCCCATTTGTTTATAAAGAATTATTGAAGTTGTTCTTTTGGTCGAAAATCGAACTTTTTTTTTCTAAAGCTTGCCATTTTTAGAATTTTCAAAAATTTTAAAAGCTAACCGGTCATTCAAAAGTTTTATTATTATACTCAAGATACATTTTCTATTTTTCATCTCAGATTACCCTAATTGTAAGAACCACCTACACCGATTGGCCATGCAGCAACGTCGGCACTTTGTTCAAATAATAATAACTGGATTGTTTATGAATATCTGTCAGTTTAAGGGATCAGTGTCAGTCTATTTTCGGAAATTTTTGTTTTTTTTTAACTATCAGTTTCGTATACTACACATACCTGTAGAAATACGCTAGAGAACGTTATTTAGGTTGGATTGAGCGATAAGCGGCTAAAAAAAGTGATATAGTAGAAGCGTCTCTATGCGGTCAGCGCAGCAACTGAGTTGAGCGTCCAAACCTAGCAGAACAGAGATCCGAAACCAAAAATCCCAAGAAAGTGAAGCTTTTGAAGAAGCTGAAGGAATAATGTATTGACTAGGCATCGCTGATTGAGGGTAAGAGCCTTTTTTTAAAAGTTTTATGTACATTTTTACCGGAGAAGCTTCAAACGCGTTTTTCTCAAAACAACGTTTGTCGACCTTATCGACATGATTTTGAAAAAACGATTGCACCGATTAGGCTCAAATTTACAGAGATTCTATGCATGTATCTCTACGATCCCTACTAAAGGTATAAATATTCATTAATATTTAATCCTATTTTTGAACAATTTATGTTTTTAAAAAACAGTCGAAAAATTCAAAAGTGCGCCATTTTGTTTTCTTATTATCGGGGCTGAAAGTTTCAGTAGGGCTCATAACTACAACGCCACTTTATAATAAAATACTCGACTTTTTGTTTTCAGATGCTCCTAAGTTAAGATTTCGTGTCGACAAGATGAAAGCAGGGGTTACTTGAAACAGCCAGATCACCAAGATAAAAAATATATATTTTTTTCTTTTACTTTGAAACTTCTATTTTTATGTATGAAGAGATTAAAATATGGATTTAAATTTTCTTACGAAAAAAAAAATTCCTGAAAATATATGCAATAGTCTGGAGACTGATACCTTTAAAAAAAACTCAAACTCGGCAAGACTATGTATTAACCCTCAATCCGTGAACCTGGGTCGTTTTTGTCCTGCCCAAATCATTTACTTCCCAGGTTGCTATTTAATTTAAAAAAATGTTAAAAATAAGAAAAATAACCCTATTTTTCCTTGAGAAGTACTAAAGATTGACCATGAATTTTTTCAGTTTTTTTCATTGACAATTGTTGGTTTGGTAGTTACCCAGGTTCACGGGATTAAGGTCCCTCAAATACCTTCACGGATTGAGGGTTAATTGTGGGTAAAATCTCGACCGCGTCATCCCATCACTCTTGTCAAAAAAAAATATCGAAAATCGACCTATTTTTCGGGCCCTAAGATTATGCAGACCGCTTAATATTTTATTCACCACCTGCGAATGATCGGTCTCTCTCTCTATCTCTCTCTCTCTATATATATATATATATATATAAGAAAAAAAACCTGTAACTTTATAGAAAATTTCTCCACAGTTATGTAGTGCAGACAGCACCAGCAGAAACAGCAGCATGGTCGCAACTCCAGAAGGCGACTGCACGGAGTCAAAAGAACGTTATACATAAAAAGTCGATGTGCCCCACGAGATTCGCGCATCACGAATCGTTGAAATGATTCCACTTATCCGCGGCGGGGCGTCCCCAAAGAATAAATCCTCACTCCCCCCCTTGTCCCGCCGAGCGCATCTTCCGCATAAGAGGCTCTTCGCGAACAAAGCGAGAAATCGAAGTCGAACGCCCTACGGGGGACGTCTTTTCGGATTCTCTGATGCTTAATGCTCGTATGTTTGTGTTTGCGTGTGTGGCTGCGTGTGCATTGCTACCGAAGATACTTTATTCGCCGGATGAAAGATCTGTTGAGGCTGCAGAGAAAAATAGTCTTCTCGTATGGCAGCGTCGTAAATTCGGTTCGGTTTTGAGAAAATGAGAATCGGGCAAATGTTGTTCCAGCAAATTGCAATCTGATGAAAGAATTCTGCGTCGCTGGCGACTGAGCGTATCCGCGAACGAGGTAAGTTGAAAGTACATCGATTTGGACTCGTTACGAAAGTAATTAGTAAATGTACACAAAAAGTACAGGATTATTTGGAATTTACACTTTCCTCGTTCCTTATTCTCGTTTTAGCCTAATTTTTATTAGTATAAAATTTTTTAATAGAATTTCTATCAGAATATAATTTTTTGGATAGAATTTTTATAAGAATAGAATTCTGTAAATAGAATTTTGTAATCGAATTTATTCAATAGACCTTTCATTAATCCTTCGTGGTCACACTTCCAAATTCAATCGCGGTGGTCCCACTTGGGTCGATTCTATCCAGTCAGTTTTCAAAAAAATATTGTGACCAAACTATGCATCCGAAGCGATTCAAAAAATTACGGAACATGCTTTGAACTTTCTAAATGATGTACGAAAAATTTATTTATAAGAAATAAAATGGCGACATGTTAAAAAAAAATCATATAGAGGGGAAAACGCAAAAAAGACAATGTTTCGCTCAAAAAATCATAGTTCCGTGAATTTTCAATATTTTTACCTAAAATTCGGACGTGATACTCCTTAGATATGCTACTTTTGAGAAAAAAATAGTAGCATAGTGCACGTTCCAAAAAAGGTTTTCATTCCGACATGTGAAGAAGGTAAATTTTATGGTATGAGGATACTTAAACTCCAGGTAAGATGGTGAATAGTCCCATTCGAAGCCGGGAGCTATTATATATTTACGGCAAAAATTGATCGACGGGTCGATTCTAGTCAGGGTGATCACAAAGGGTTAAGATATAACTTTTTCAATAGACCTTTTATTAGAGTAGAATTTTCAAAATAGATTGCTTTAATACAATTTAATACAAATTCTATAGAATTTTCATTAGAATAGAATGTTTTTAATAGCAGTTTTATTAGGATAGATTTTTTTATAGAGTTTTTATTAAAATAAAATTTTTTCAATAAATTTCATTTTTACAGAATGTTCTAATAAAGTTTTTATTAAAATAGAAAGTTTGAATACAATTTTTTAGACGAATGTTTTGATAGAATTTTTTAATAGAATGTTTCTATCAAATTTTTATTAGAATATAATTTTTTATAAGGTTTTTATTAGCAAAGAATTTCTTCAATAGAATTTTAATTATAATTTCGTTTTTCCTTTACAGTTATTAGCGCAGCACACGATGCCGTTGGTGCTTTCCTATCTGTAGTTCTAATCTCTCAATCTCCACCACTTTTCCCTTTCTCGCACTACAAGCCAAAGAATTCGAATTAATATTCGGTGCTGACGTACAGAACTTCAGGCAAGCTAGAAGCGACGAGAAGTGCGAGAGAGAGAGAGAGAGAGAGAGAGAGAGAGAGAGAGAGAGAGAGAGAGAGAGAGAGAGAGAGAGAGAGAAAGAGACAAGGTTGGAGGACGTGGGAGGGGGTCAAGCACAGCAGCAATATCTGTGCCGCATCACACTGCAGTCACCGCCCGCCAAGAAACAAATGAGTGGCGATCATCTTGTCGGCATGACAATGCTGAGCGAGAACAGCTTCCATACCACCGTATGCACAAATGTGCTCCCCCCTCTCTCTCTCTCTTTCTCTCCTTCTCCTTCTTACTCACTCCTCGTCACTACACTTGTTCTCAGTCCTTCATCCTCTGGCTTCAATCCCTGTCCTCGTCGTGTTCCCATATAAGGAAGTCTCAATCCACTTGTCTCGTCTTCTCAAAGTCCTCAGCTTTCTCGTTAAATTGGCCTAATCTCACTTATTTATAAAACTGAAGTGTACATTGGCTTTTTTCAGCCTGAAATCAAACTGGTAGAGTCAGAACACGATACCGAGACGATATTTATAATTTTTGGAAGTTTTGTCCGTCTGGCTGTTTGGTGTACATTGGAGAGGCAACCTCTGAAGATTTTTTCCTTAACCCTTTGAATGCGAAAATAAATGCTCCTGGAAGTTCTTTGCATTTTACTTGATCTAGAAACGTCAAGTAGATCTTGAGAAAATTAGATTTTTTTTTTCAAGAAGACAACGGCACCCATCAGCATTTGTAAGAACACGTTTCTGGAAATCCTCAATGTGAAGCAATTTGATGAACTTCAATCATTATCTGATACAATTTTTTTCTTTTTTTTTTCTTTTTCTAGTCATGTAATTCTAAGTACGCATTTAACTACATTTGAAAATGAAGGTTTTTTTAACTGTGGAAAAACGATTTCATAATATCCTTCATATGTAACTTTCAATACGATATGACTCCAAAATCCATTTCGGAAATATGCATGATCTAAATTTCCGCCATACACTGGAGGCGGCTCGGGCTAAAAAATCATAATAATAATAATCTAGATGATAATAATAATTAATATTAATCTAGACAATGCTAGATCATAATAATAATTAGAGAAAAAGTTGCCATATCTCGTTTCCACGATGAAGAGTTCCGTTATGAGTTGGGTTCGTTTGGGATCAAGCAATGGAGCTCTTTTCGGACGGACGGGATTTAGGAAGCCGCAAATTACGATTATTTCGTTCGGAAAAGTGGAAAGTGCGGCACGAAACGTGTTGCGATTTTTCCGTTTCACCTGTTAAAGTCGGAAGAGAGCTTGGTAGAGACAGAGAGAAAGAGAGAGAGATAGGGAGATAGCGAGAGAAATGGAGAAGGAGGAGTCAGAGAATGAGCCCTTCTCATTTTGTCCGCAAGATAATTTGGTTACAGTAACTAATCGTTCGGTCTTTCAAACTCGCCGCAAATGTGAGCAGCGCACGGCTGTGCAGATGGCGCACCCGGGAGTATATATAAGGGTGCTGCTCGCGCCCTGTCGGTCCCTTTGTCGTAATTAATAGTTCTTCCCCCGCGGGACCTATACACTATATATGGCTTTTGCCTAAATGATTCTCCATCCATCTTACCAAAGAGTCTCTCTCTCTCTCTCTCTCTCTCTTTCTCTTTTACAGTGTGCACTCCGCGGACCTGCCACTTTGACGCACAATCCACGTCAGCGTTCGCAGTATTTCAAAAGAATTCTCTTCCAAATCACCCAGACACTTCAATAGCTTATTTTTCTTTTTCTCTCTCAATTAAACCCAGTACCATTATTATTGTTGTATACGATCGATAACTTTGATCTCACTGGGATAAAATTATTTTATACTTATTTCAAATGTTCGTTCTGTCCGTTGCGGGCTTTTGAGACCTCTTCCCCCTTATTTAAAAGTAATGAATATTTCTGTCGTGTGCAGGTTATGTTTTAACACGCCAAGTTTTTTATCGTGACTTTTCACATATTTTCGATTCGAACGTGATAAGAATTCTCAAAAAGCGTTCATCGGAGAACAGTGGAAAATCCAATTGGATCTCAATGAGGAGTGCGTTGTCCCTAACAAAGCCCTATAGGCACGTGGGTGCATCTTGAGACTTCCGAACAAATTTGTGCACGGGATCGCGAAAGGATATTTTCTGGTAAATCGAACAAATCCGGTTGAGAATTAAAAAGAAAATGCTCAAACGGCGCACGGAGAGAATTAAAAAGTAATTTTTGTCGTGAATTTCACGGTAAAATTACCGTGATATATTTCAATGTGGTGACAAGTGAGAAAAGCATAATAATTCGTATGCGACAAGTTTTTTTTAACTCACGTTACAGAAAATTTCAAATACGCAGGTATAATTTTACTATACAAGAAGGGTAGCGCGCACGATAATTTTTACCGAGAGCACAATACATTTTCCTATAATACTCATTAAATTTTATAATAAATCTTAAAATAACTCTTATAAAGACGATACTTTTTTATAGATATCTTTGAAAGGCATAAAATAATAAAATGCACAGTAAAATTTCGTTGATAAGTAGAGGAGTAACGCCAGTTCTGACGCAGGGATCTCAGGGGGGAGCGGGGCGGGGTGCCCGCGCGGGGTACCTGCGGTGTGACGTCACGGCGGGAAGGGCCAGGTAGTGGGGGAGCGAGACGGTGTCTCCGGCGGAGGGGGGGGGGGGGGGGGGGCTGGAGTCTGCGATAAGAGATAACGCTACCATCGATGCGAGAGCGGCAGGGGGAGGGGGGGGGGGGGGGGGGGGGTCAAATAGTGGCAGGTAAGCGTTGGAAACCCATAAACGTTTTGTAGTTTATTGTATAACTCGGAATTATCAGCCTCATTATGGACACATGCGTGGGAAACTACTATATGAGACTAGGAAAATTTCCACTAATGAGAAAACGCTAGCTGTCATATAAAGGGCGCTCTTTCAGAGAGCCATAAGAAAAAAAATGCATTATTTATTGCATGCAACTGCAAGTATGAAAGGTGTTATTGTTCGATAAGAAAATTCAACCCGTTGTGATTTCATTCCGAAAGATTACGTCAAGATGTTCACATGTGCGAGTATGTACGCAGTGCATCCAGCCAAGCACCCTGTGGACTTGACGAAAAACGAGCTCGAACACGTCCCTAAGGTCTTTCTCCTAAAGTATTGGGGTAGTTATATTGTTTTATTATGGGATAGTTTATCCGAACATCTTCGAAATGACAGTGAAGTGATATCATATCTTCCATGCATGGAGCATTATAATATGCCACAGATGAAAGATCACATCGATGGTCCCCCACCTCGACGTCGGGATTGAGAAGAGTGTTGTGGAAGGGAATATTCTCCACGCGGGTTCTTCGAATGTGTTTGAACCCGTTCCACATGCATATGATTGGGGAAATGGGAACAAGTTCAAATATCTGAGTGGAGGGGTTATTCTAAGTCGAGTGAGGTTATATTTTCATGGACCAAGCTCAAACTGCACTATTCCACGACAACATCAACATCTTCAAAAAGAACTTTGAAATTTCCAACGAGAGTGCGTGAAAAAATGGACCTCTCGAATATCAACAAAGTCAGCCGGATGGCGGATTTCCTCCCCACGAAGAAGCTATCAGAACTCCACGTCCAATCGGATTATCAAGTCTCCGACATGAGAGCTGTACAAACCAAGTTTGGAAAACGCTACGTGGTGGACATTGCGAATGAGTTCGCCATCTTCTTGCCAGCACGACTCGTGAAAGCCTTCGATCAAGATCCAAAAATGTTCGAGGGTATGCTGCAACTGGCACGCAATGACCAACTCTACCTGAACTACTTTGGTGGAAAACACAACAGCATCGAGTTCCATGGACTCTGAGCATGGAGGATAAAAAGCGCTTGTGAAGGCTCGGTGGAAACAACGCGGTCAACGGCTGTCAGAATCACCATCAGTTGTCACCATCGTAGAGTGCAACGAATGCTTGCATCACCATCAGTCGTTTGTCGTCTTCGTATAGTTTTCTACGTTCAGTACAGACTACGTAAAAATATATATAAAAAAAAAACCTATCATCGAGTATATTGTAACACAAAAAGTTCTTTACAAATTGTATCCGCCGTAGATATAGGTAATAAATGGAGAAACGATATGTGATCAAAATGTTCTTTATTCATTTACAAAAATCTCTCGCTCACACAACGCTTGGTATACAGTCAATCATCTTTTCAACGATTTTACATTCGCATTAGCGCAATTATATTTTTTTTGCTTTTGTTGCTGGATCCGTGAATTTTGACAGCCATGCGTACTTCTCAAATCCCTTCGCATAGATAGTAGGAGCTCCTTCGAACATTCCTCGAATCATCGTTCTAGCTGCCTCGTATGGTATGCCGCTGTGATCCCCTCGTATTCCATGATAATTGCGTTCCACCCACTTGTTTGTCATTTTGTACTTGGCCGATAAAGCATCCCAGGCAATGGTACAGCGAACAAGAATATCAGCATTTCAGCGTTCTTCTCATGGAGTTTGACGATGGACATCCCGTTTGGGACAAATTCGTTGATGGGTCTCTTGAACCCTTGCCCATCGACAATAAGCTCCATGTTGACTGAAGTGTGCGCGGGTCACAGGCATGAATTCTGCCAATTTTTTTAAATCCCACCACTAATTTGATTGTACTCCACAATATGATCATGGAGGATCATAATATGCTGAGGTTTGTGGTGGAATATTTTTATTCAATTCAAATTCAAGTCGCACGTCCATAGAGCCGGACTTGAGAGAATCGTTTGTATACGAGTTGGTAGTCTTCGAAAGCTGTTTATAGAATGTCATTATCATCGGTGTTTGGTCTCGTGAGAATCAACTCACGTCTTCAAAGATCTCTTGAATGTCTAGCGATCGTCCTGGAACGTCTTACGAACGCCTTTCAACATCTCTCGAAACCTTCGCAATCATCTTCGGACGTCTCAGGGATTTATCTCGAACGTCTCATGAACATCTTGAAACGTCTCACGAACGTTTTTGAACATCGCCTGGAAGTCTCTCGAACTCCTCATGATTGCCTTCGAACGTTTCCAGAACATCTCTCGAACGTCACATGAATATCTTTGGACGTCTCACGAATGTCTTTCAAACATCTCACGAACGTCTTCGAACATCTATTCAACCTCTTCGAATGCTTCACGACCGTCTCGCGAACGTCTCTTAAACGTCTTCAAACGTCTCTTGAATATCATTGAACGTCTTTGAACGACTCTCGAACTCTTCACGATTGCCTTCGAACGTTTCATGAACATCTCTCGAACGTCTTTAAACGTCTGAAGAATGTCTCTTGAACGTCTTCGAACGGCTGTTGAACGTCGCTCGAATGTCTTCGAACGTCTTCAAACTTCTCTCGAAGGTTTTCGAACGCCTTCGAACTTCTCTCAAACATCTATACAACGTCTTCGAACGCCTCGGAAACGTCCCTTGAACATCTTCAAAAGTTTCTCGGACGTCTTTGAACGTTTAACGACCGTCACATGATCGTCTTCGGAAGTCTCACGAATGACTTACGAACATCTTCAAACGTCTTTCGCACTCCTCAAAATCGTCTTCAGACGTATCAAGAACGTCTCTGGAGCATCTTTGAACATCTCACGAATGCTTTTGAATGTCTCCTGGAAGTCTCTCGAAGTCCTCACGTTCGTCTTCGAACGTCTCGGGAACATCTCTTGAACGTGTCATGAATATCTTTGGACGTCTCGCGATCGTCTCTTGAACCTCTTCAAACGTCACTTGAACATCTCCTGAATGATTCGCGAACTCGTCACGATCGTCTTCAAACGTCTCATGAATATCTTTGAATGTTTCACGAGCGACTTAGGAACGTCTCCAAACGTCTCACGAACGTCTTCGAACATTTATTCAACGTCTTAGAACGTCTCGCAAGCATCTCGCGAATGTTGTCGAACGTCTTTGAACGTTTTGGGGCGTCTTTTGAATGTCTTCGAACGTCTCGCAAGCATCTCGCGAATGTCGTCGAACGTCTTTGAACGTTTTGGGACGTATTTTGAACGTCTTCGAACGACTCTTGAACGTCTCTCGAACTTTTCACGAACATCTTCGAAAGCCTTTGAACGTCTCCAGAACGTCTCTCGAACATCTATTCAACGTCTTAGAACGTCTCGCGAACGTCTCGTGTATGTCTTCGAACGTCTCGCAAACGTTTTCAAACGTCTTCGAACGTTTTAGAACGTCCCTTGAATGTCTTTGAAAGACTCTTGAGGGTTTTCGAACATCTCTTGAACGTCTCTCTCGAACTTCTCACGAACGTCTTCAAACGGCTTCGAACATCTCTCAAACATCTATTCAACGTTTTCGAACGTCTCGCGAATGTCCCTTGAACGTCTTCAAACGTCGCTTGAACGTCATCGAACATCTCTTGAATGTCTTTCGAAC